>CACRXP010000974.1:63239-79592 GCA_902702965.1 Spirometra erinaceieuropaei
CCCCTTTCCCCCCCCCGCACACCCCCACGAGACCGTAGTTGGGATGCTTCCGCATCGGCCGCTACGGCGTAGTTAAGTGCTGCAGGAAGTCTTCCGCTTGCAGTGCATTCCATAACCGATAGTCAGTAGCTGCGACTATACATCCATGTATGGCAGGTGGAATTGACCATTTGTCATCTTCTCAGGAAGTGCCCAAAACGCTGACACGCGAAGTCAACGCGACGATCTGCTTGCGATACCGCCCATCGCATGGGCACACGGAAGACATCGTCATTCGCGGCAGACAAACTGTCATCTATATTCTTTCCTCTGAGTTTGGGGAGTCCGAACACAGATTTGGACCGCAAGGCCGAGCTTACGTCTTCTTAGATTCTACCCAAAACTTGTGTATTGGCTATTCCAGTTGGGACCAAGGGCAAGGAGTAAGCATCAGCGCGAGGCAAGAAGGCGCTAACTGTTTTTTTTTAACGAATTAATCAGCGTTTTACCATTCCCGCTTTACAGGCAGACGTATGCATTCCGACTGACAATAAGTCCAGATTTTTTCTACCTGAATTCTCCCTGTGCTGAACAAATGGCCTTTCCTCTTATTAAAGGATTTCGTATGGAGGGAGGACGCGGAACCAATGTAGACGTTTCAGCAGCAGCGGCTCCTCGCAGCGGTACAGCCCAGCAAATGTCATCCTACCGACAAAGGTCTAACAAAAAACTCTGCCAAATAAAACCTACTTTTGAAAATAATTTAGGCAATTCTTCATAGTTTTTTTCTTGCCCCGCGCATATACTTAATCCATACCGAACCAAGAAATATCGATATCCTTTCATCGAAAATATTTGAAAAGAATTTCTGTGATGGCAGTGCATAAGAGCAAGGTCAAAGTTCAAAGCAATCAATAATCAGATAAGACGTCCACATAAGCATCAAAAAGGAAAGAGGGAGACGAAATGTTAACAACAAACCACAGTCTGAGGAAAATAGAGGCCTCCGAGGCCTCCGACCTACTTTGCCTGATGAATAATCTGCATCCTAAAATCAAATTTTCGATGGAAATGGAGCAGTTTAAGAAGTTACCCTTCCTGGACGTCCTCATGTTTAGAGAGGATGATGGTTCAATAAGACGCTCCGTCTTCCACAAGATTACGTGGAAAGGGCAATACTTGCATTTTAAAAGCTTTGCGCCAATACAATGGAAACGTAATCTAGTACATACTCTTTTTCAAAGAGCGAGAAATATTTGCTCCAGGGAGGCCATAGATACAGAAACTGCCCGTATCAAAGAAGCCTTACTTAATCGTGGTTATCCTGCACGCTTCATTCAGAAGTACAGCAACCATTTACGGCCAAAGTTGACGGAACAGTCCGTTCCGAAGAAGCCCGTTATAATATGTCTACCTTTTAAGGGTGACAATGTCTCAAACACAATCAAGCGACGCTTGCGTTGCACTATAGAAAGAACGTACAACGCAGCAGAGCTTATCTTCATCAGTTCCACAAAAAGCCTTCCAATTAACCGGGCAAAGGATGCCTTGTCAATGCACGCCACCCCCAATTGTGTGTATGAATTCACATGCACTTGCGGATGCAAGTACATTGGGCGAACGCAAAGGCAAATGGCAACCAGGGCCGCTGAGCATTTGCCTAATTGGCTTTTCAAACAGGAAAACAGAACCCCCCCCGTTCGTCTATAACGAAACACCTGTTAGATAGCGGTCATGTTGTCGATCCTAAAGCATCCTTTCGAGTACTTGTCCGAGCACATACAACTCGAACCTTGCGTTATTTGGAGGCAGCCTACATACGGAGGGAGAAACCAGACCTGTGCATGCAGTTAGATCACGTGATCAATCTGCAATTGCCCTGGTAATCTCACGCCTCTATTTTCCCCTGACTGCGATTTGTTGTTAACATTTCGTCTCCCTCTTTCCTTTTTGATGCTTATGTGGACGTCTCATCTGATTATTGATTGTTTTGAACTTTGACCTTGCTCTTATGCCCTGCCATTCTGTACAAATTCATACTGCTGTGCAATTTCTCTGATGTCCTCAGAATCGAAAGACATCGTCATTTATAGCGAACTCACTCCGACAAATGCGCGGTCGGATATTATTTCCCAGCAGCGCCTTCAGTAGACAGGCCCCAGCCTCCTGTCAAAGGAGATCGGTGGTAATGAGGGGTTTGACACTAACGCCTTACCCTAACTCCTAAACCTAGCCCTGACCCCCATCCCTAACTCTAACACCTAGCAGTAACCCCTAATCATAACCCTAACTCCCTACCTCCAACCCCTGACCTCAACCCCTAACTCTAACCCTTTACCCTAACCCCTAACAGGTTCGGCTATGAAATAAGATCCTACCAAATGCGCAGTCCGGCTTACTAGCCAACAATCAAGGCGAGTGCGTGAGCAAGGCAGGTCAGAGTTCGTGAATTTGTGAGGGGCCGAGTATGAATTCAAAACTACAATTGAAGTGGCCTCGAACGAATTCAAGTTTACGAGGAAGGAGAAGCCGCATCGCTCTGTTTGCGTAAAATTAAAAAAACTGTAGATCCTAAGGGAACTGAGAGGCTGGAGGTCACTTTGGAGATTAGCCCTGTGCATCCCAAACACAGTACGCTTCACAGAAACCTCCAACCACAAGCCCTATATGATAATTGAAGTAAGTCTCGTGAAATATTATCTTTAACCCTGACACAGCATGCTACCTACACGATGATACTCTCAGTCTCATCAGGCATGCTAGTTTGAGCATAGATTTGGTATCGCATGAGATCTCCCACCTTCCGATCTCTTTTGCATTTCAACCTAGCACAGTCCATCAACCACCTCTCCAAATGCCAAACGGCGTCTCCGCAGTTTCTTCTGCTCGGCACTGACCAACACTTGCCCCAGCATGGACGGGCTTCCAGTTTCTGATCATAACCATGAGACTGATCTCCCATGCCTTCCCCAAAGTGGCTTTCGGCAGCTCTGAGGCGAGTGAGATAAATCAACATCTCATGAAGGATTTCCAACTAAAGGACTCCCCCCCCTCCCGGAGACACCGTCCACTACATTTTTAACTTGAGGAGAAAAAGAAGACGTGATCACTGGGACGGCAAACTTGCTAGTCTGAGCTTCTTAACGCGCCAGTGACGGTGAGTGCGAAAACGAGTAAATATATTTGTCACTGAGTGCTGGCGGGGGGACGAGTAGTGTCCGCGCCGCCTGGCTCACAGTAGCCTCACAGCGTGTATCTTTGCGGGGATGGGGGTCACGCCACCCGGCTGCGTGGACGTAGCGCGTGATAACACAGGGGTAAATAAGTGCGTCTGGTGATGGAGTCGGTGCCTGGCCTCCATCCCCGCCCCCTCCCTCCCCCGGCAGTTCTCGCCCCGTCTCGTTGTCGGCTCAAGCCAGTATCCGCATGCTTGAGAAGTCGAACTCATGGCGTGTGAGTAGAGACTTGAGCCAGGTGGTCGGCTCTCCGAACGGCTCCCTTGTGTTAGAGCATTCACGAGCCAAGTCGTCGTCCTGTCTGGCCTGTGAGGAAAGCCCCGACACGAAATTTGACAAACTATGCTCATCCGCAAGGGCCTGGCGCGCGTGGTAGCTGCCGGATGATGGGCGCTGCCGCCGTAATGCGTTCTGCGGCCCAAACCTCACTTTGCTATGACGTACAGTAGGTGCGTTTTCGTTTCGAAAAGATTGATTAAGTAGGATTGTAAAACTGGTCAGCCTGCAACAGCATTCTATGATATTTTAGTTACTTCAGGATGCCGGCTTTCGAATGTATTTCCCTCCGGCAGCAGGCAAATATATACTCGCTGAAAAATGACTACTTATGTAGCATGAATTTTTTTCATTGATTTTCGATGCCCTTAAATGTTCAATTATATTTCATGGAAAACATGCATATTTATTTATTCATTCTTTCGCTCATTCAGTAGATTATTACATCTTCTTCCAAGTTTATAATTGAAGGAGGGAGATAATTCGGTTTTAATTAAGTTTACCATTGTGGAACTTTTAAATACCCTAAAACGGCCGTTCATAAATCGTCATGTCTCAGCATTTACCAATGTGGCTTGTAAAGTTAACAATTTGGATCAATTTTACTGCTAAATTTTCTGAACCTTATATGGTCTCCCTTTAGTACTGTAGAGGAATATGTGGTTTTCCTTTCGCGAAAAATATACGGCTTCTAGTTTGGAAGCGCTGAATCCAAGTGTAACGGTAGAACGGGTTCAAAATTATTTAGGAATTGGAACAATTTTTGAAAACCGAATTCTACCCTTCCTTCGAGTATACGATTGGAAGAAGACGTAATGTTCTACCGAATGAACAGACGATTGATTATTCTTATGCATGTTTTCCATGAAATATAATTGGACATTTAGGGGCATCCAAAATCAATGAGAAAAATTCATGCTACATAAGTAGTCGTTTTTCACACAGTGTAGTTTTTGCATGCAACCAGAAGGAAGTCCAATCAAAAACCGGCATCCTGATGTAACTAAAATATTATAGAATCATGCTGTATGATTATTAGTTCTACTACCCTACTTAATAAATCTTTACGAAACGAAAACGCATTTCGAAATTTTGGTTGACATTTCACGAGTTAGCCCACCCACTGAGAGCAATCGTTGCCTCCGCCTGCCCTCTAGTGAACGTATCGGCCTCTTCCTCCTTCACCGCCTGTAAGAGCTTGTCGAGAGTTGGCACTATGTTCCAACCAGTGGTCATCAGCACGCAGACCGTGGATCGACATTGCCAAGGCTTACGAGTTCGTGCGTTCGGCTGACCCCACATCCAACTTGAAATAACCCGATCTCCCATTGGCAAGTTACCTGACTTTCCACACTCACCAGCCAGTAATCGTTGCCTTCCTGTCGCGTTCCAATCTTATCTTGTAGTTCCTCTGGTTACCTGTTAAATTGTATCGACTCCACTACCTACTGTGCGGAAAGTGACAACCCGCGATTATTTGATGTTGAAAAGCAGTATATTCCGACTAACTGGGCCGATTATGTAATATGACCAGACGTTTAATCGAGGTAAATGTTGCAGGACAGAGCCAACGACTACCGTTTGCGCCTACACAAGTACCGCGCCGTCATTGAACAAAAAGGACAGTGTGCGACATTGTTGGGCGAATCTTTTATTGATTTTCTTGACCGAACAATATCTGTTTTGGCAAAAACGAAACAGGAGTTAAAACGCAGGGACATAGATCAAAAGTTCGGAAAATTAAAACCCTAATATAAAACGAACGGAAATGTGCTGCACAATCTCTCTTCCGGGCGGCTGACTGAACAGGAACTGAGAGTACTGATTTATGAAGCCAACTTTAATAAGATGGATGCTAAACCGGCCGAATTTATCGCTGCACTTGAAGCGGTAAGATGCGGTATGGTAGCCCCACCTGACGGGCACAATACTGTTGGGGTTGGTGTTAAGAGTCAGGGTTAGGGGTTAGTGTTAGGGGTTATGGCTGGGGGTCAGGGTTAAGGATTAAGGTTAGGGATTAGGGTTTAGGATTGGGGGTTATAGTTGGAGCTTATGGTTGGGGTTAGGGGTTAGCCCAATTATTTTTCAACCATTCCACGTACAACTACGCACTCCCAGTAGCTTTTCTTTTGCATACAGCTAGTTGACCTCATCGCCTGTGCGTTCTCCGGCTCCACCTGTAAATACCTCTATTACCACCGGTCTCGTACCAGAGGTGACTTGGGTCTGTTTACTTCAGGGGAGGCTGCATAGCCACATCCGACCGTTCAAGCCATGCTAGTAAGGACCAACACAACCGACGAGGCTCAGCACACCGTGCGCCAGAAAGTCACCCCCCAACCACTGGTGAACATGCCCCCCAATAATATGTCACTCACAGAGACAGAAGCAATGCAGGAATTAAAAATAGACAATGCTATAATACTGCCGCCAGCCGACAAAGGAACAACAACCGTCGTGATGAACCGCGTCGATTAAAACGGAAAAGCACAAGCCCTCCTCGACGACCAACAGTCCTACAAATCGACGCTTTCCTCGTGAGTCAAATGGGGAAGTAGTCTTACAGGAGCTGGAAAAAGTGGCCTTCGACCACTATGAACCTGCGTTTCGGCACCTTTACGTAAATGACCCCTTCGTTATAATTGAAAGCAGCAGAATAGCAGACTTTAAAGACCTACTTAACGGCATCTTCTCCGAAATGCAGTTCGCAAGGGCAAAAAGTACGCCGAACTGTCGCCTTTCCTTGATGCCCTCGTCACAAGCGCACCCAATGGCGAACTAATCACCACAGTATATAGAAAGGCGACTAGCACGACTCAGATTCTTAACTACCAAAGTAACCACCCAATGGCACATAAACGCAGCTGTGTTAGGACACTCTTTTAAAGTGTAAAAACGCACTGTAGTGAGCCAGAGGGACGAGTACGAGAATTTCGGCATCTTTAGGACCAACTGGCAAGGAATGGATCCCCGGACAGCTTCGTCAGCCGCTGCCTCCGCACGCACCCAAGGTGAACAAACGGAGGCGAGCCGCCAACACTCTGGCACCCTCTGTCATGTATAAAAAATGTGTCCGAAGCGATGGAACATATCGTTGGAGAGCTCGGTGTGGGTATCGCACACCGTCCGACAGCGGCCATGCGCAACAAAATCGTGCAAGTGAAGGATCCACTAGACGTAGGAGAACAATCGTGTGTCGTCTATCAGATCCCATGCCCGGACTGCTCTCGCCATTACACAGGACAGACCGGACGAGGGCTTAGCTCGAGAATAACGGTGCATAAACGGGCAGTCCGGAGAGGCGACCCGCTGTCTCAGGTCGCCAATCACAGCCTAGAGGAAGGCCACGAATTTAAGTTCGCTAGCACGCGGATAATGGCACGGGCCGGCAATAAGACAGTGCGAGAACTGCTGGAGGCCTGGGTGTCTGACACCAACTCCATCAACAGACACGTTGACATACCCCCTGCTAGCACGCGCTCCGTTCCCGCGGCCGAGAGGCGAGACCCAATTCCCAGCCAAGGGTGCACGCAGTCACGCCGCCGTGAGACGCGGCGGACTCAGCCTTATCGCGACTCCCCCCCCTGCACTCCTATCCCCCCTTCATGGCTTGACTACAAAAACTGCTCAGTTGTCGCCGCATTCTCACAGTCTTTGACGATGGCCTCCTATACGATACCGAAAGCTCAGACTAATACACTTACTGTCCCAGTGATCGCGCGTTCATCTTCTTTGCAACAAGAACGTGAGACTCGCATATTCGCTTCCATCCTAGAACCACCTGTGTCCATGTCTCGAATTCAGTTTGTTTATTACAGTCACACATCCGTCTAATTTGGGCAAGGTTTTTATGATTGGCCGCATTTGGGACAGGCCGCTGACTGCAAGTTCGGTCAAGTGGTTGGCATAGGTCCTACGCAGTCCCCCCCCCACCATCCCCATCCCCCAAGTACGCTACTGGGTCAGATATGGGGCTCCCAATCGTAGGCCAAACCAAGCGATGCAAACGTTGATATCTACAAATCAGGAGACGACTGAACAACACCGAGCCCCTAGTGAGATAACGAGAGCGGCTGTATTGGTGTTTGCCAATATTTTGCTCTCCCCTGACTGGCTCCGGGAGAATACCGACGGGTCTGACCGGCTTCGGGTAGTTGAAGCGGCTGCGTAAATGAGCCGTCCGTTCGGCCACTGGTGACTGAAGGTTTCAATGGCAAGATTTGAGACGGGCCTAAAACTATCCAATGTCGTAACCTCGGCGGTGCCAAAGTGTGGAGTCCACCGTCTGTTGGTTGTGTGGTGATGAAGGCGCATGGAGGCTAAGTGTCTAGCTGTGCGGTTGCGTTCCATGCCATTTCTGTGCTCCCCAGTGCAGGAGTTACTTGTATACTTGCTAGACAGACCATGCCAAAGCATGTCTCACACGAAAACATCTATAAGTACGAAGCCTGGCTGATCTTTCGACCAACCTCCCTCTTCCTCCCCACCAGGAGTAAACAAACTCAAAGGTAATTCAACCTTCACGAGAAACAACATCCAACGTGTTCCTCAAAGAATGAACTCAGGGCGGCGACCTGAGCATGAGACAGACCCGCGCAGCGCCATTGCCCTCCCTACCCATCTGGCCCTGATGGCAATACGGCGTCAAAGCGATAGAAGGCGGGCACGGGCGCAGCGGCCGACAAAACGAAGCCACCCGTCTACACGTGCCACACACGACCTGGTCCCGTGACACGCGCCAGGTTTTCGCGAGGACGGCTGAGATCTCACATCGGTAGGGATGCCATAAAGGCCACGTTAAGATGGAACCATTGCAACCCGACGCCGCAGTCGGCAGCCTTCAAGTCACTATTCTTATAGCTCGTGACCGAGCCTGACGGCCAGCTCGATCTGGATTGGACTCGATGGCGGACACCTCATGTCAGCCTGCGCCTAGGCGTCTCACCTCACTCCCCGGGCGTGGCCGTAGTTATGGGTCCACTTTTACTCCGGGGGGCCTGATAACGCGCGTACAGTGCATCTACAGCGCAACCAAATGTGGCGTCATTAATAAACTCGACAATAAGTCTAAGACAATCATGACAGTGGGCGCTCGCCGATCAGGTTACGGAACATGCTCGTTCCGTTGTGCCTTGGGGCTCATACTAGAACCCTCGCAGGCAGTCGCACAGCGACTAGCAGTAGACATTGATGAGATGGGGCCGACAAAGACAAGGGAGACCGGAATGGCTATTTCTGGCTTACTAGCCGTCATCAGCCAGTCATACCCAACCCCAAGTGTGGATCACTTGAGATTCGAACCCGGGATCTTTGGTCATCTATGTCTACTGCTAGTCGCTGTGCGACTGCCTGCGAGGGTTCTAGTATGAGCCCCAAGGCACAACGGAACGAGCATGTTCCGTAACCTGATCGGCGAGCGCCCACTGTCATAATTGATATTCCCGATCACAACCGACAGGACAACGTGCCCGTGGCTCAATGGTAGAGCGTCAAACTCCATGACCAAAGATTCCGGGTTCGAATCTCAAGTGATCCACACTTGGGTTTGGGTATGACTGGCTGATGACGGCTAATAAGCCAGAAATGTCCATTCCGGTCTCCCTTGTCTTTGTCGGCCCCATCTCATCTAAGTCTAAGACAGCCAATTCCAGCTGTAGCTAACCCACCTTCCAATCTCCAAAACGTTCGTTCAGTTTGCCCATACTAGTACTTTTGCGAGAGCAACTCTGTTAGTTAGATAACGTCCCTAGTCCGAATGGAGAAGAAGAAGACTGATGACAATTGTTTTCTGACTCCGACAGTCGAACGGGCACCCAGAGGCAAAACATCGGTGTTTTTTCTCCGAACTGTTACTCACAGTCTCCTAATCGGATGTGATGAAGGTCAAAGCTATGGAGTAGGCTTAGAGAACAATGAAGGTGAGTCGAAATATCCGAACTAGTTAGCCATATTAAAGTGCGTTTAGATATGAAATGGTCGCTATATTAGTTTTGGACACATTCTTTTGACGAATTACTACTCAAGGTTCGCGGGGGATCTAAAAATCGCCGATTTCAAGAGGTAACGCCTCGGAGCAAATGTAGGTTCGTTCGTCAAACGTATTTTGGCAGCCTAAGCACTTCCCTGATCGACTACTTTCTGCAAAGACTGAAACCATTGCTTATTTGATTACGCTCAGTCCGGTTGCTGTTCACATCTGATAGTTGGGTGCTGATAGCAGATACTCGGGGGAGCGCGGGCCTATTTATACATTGTAAAGTTTCATGAGTTATGGGTGATAAGACCAACAGTTGAGCCTTTAGAATCAGGCCATTTAGTGTGCCATACCCGTATAGGACACACAAATGCATATGGTCAATTGAAATAGAAGTGTTAAATCAAAATCACTATACTCGTCATATCGGCGTAAGTCGTAAAGCATTCGTGTTTGCAGCTGCTAGTGAGAACTGTTTGGAATTTAGGAATAATAAAGTGAAATCTCAGGAGCAATAAATAGACTTCTTCCGGACTGGTGAGTGCAGAAATGTCAAAAATCAGAAGCTGGAGCAACTCAAATGAGGGAAGTAAGTGGGCATTAGACCAGGCAGTATTATAAATGATTCGAGGCCTGTGATCTACTTCGCAAGTTGAAACCACCCAAGTGGTCGGCTCTGAAAGATGATATTTATGTTTTTTCGCCATGCCAACACTATAAAACGGGGTGCTAATGGTCGGTAAAAGTCCCCTACCACAGAGTTCGAAAGCTGCACAGTTGCGCTGTAGCTGCATCACTGGTTCAGACACGGTCAGCCGGAAATTGCTTTGACATTATGACCAGGCACATAAAACACCGCCCTGAGAGCCTCCCTAACCCCACGACCGTGTGACCCTGTCTAAAGTGCAAGAAAATGGCTCTCGAGATATCTACGAATTTCGCCTAGCTATATTTACCGGAGTAATTTGGCAAGTCCCCCTAAACTGAGGGCGAAAAATACAAGAATCGGTGATTGCATCTGAAAAGCTAAATTTCACAGTAATCGTAACCGCATTTGAGTCCACTTAATGGCAATAAATACCCCTCTGCGTCGATACCCAGCAAGCGGCACACTATTGCCAGAAAACTCCGGATGTTAGGTGAAATAAAACAGCCGACTCGGCCAGTTCTCATCAGGTGCTCTGGTCCGTTATGGCTACCACTTCCATTCTTGCGAATTAATCGATACTCTTATCCATCTGATTCGCCGGGTGGCTTGTCCGTTCGGATTTTAAGAGCCAACTCCGTTGCCCGGCGTCATCAGTATTATTCGAAGAGAGATCGGACGTCCGGCTTACTGGCATGATTGAATTATAATCACTCCCTCCTCTATTGAAATCCATGCTTACATGGTTGCTACTTACTTTCATTGGGTTCATGTCTGTGTTTGGTCAACGACCTCGGAACCGATACATTTCGGTCTGAAAAATGTGGAGGAAATGGTATGGCTGACGTTTCGGAGAGTTTTGGGCAAAAAAACCAACCAGAATTTTAAATAAACGGCCGAATTAATTGGCATTGGGCTGGTCGGTTTTCTTCTTTCACTGCCTTGGCCTTCTAGCCGGTGTGTGTGTGTGTGCTCCCTCAAACGGGCCACGTGTTAGATGCGCTAGACCAACACGGGGGCCACATCGGATTCTGGTATGCGCTATGTGTGCGCAATACCAAATGCCAACATTTTGGGGGTACGCTGGCAGTCCCTGTTGTGGACAGCCGTCGGACAACTGGGCTCACTGCCACGACCTCCATTGTTGTGGCGGTCAAAATCCTGGTCATTGTTGTATGGACCAGAGGGTGCGGAGTGGAGCGCCAAGGTGAGGATCCGTCCGAGCCATCCACCTGTGGCCTCCCTCGTCTCCGGTCTTCTTGACTTGGTCTTGACACCGGGCTCAGGCGGGGGAGGAGGAGAGAGTGTAGGTAGATGCTACGCAAGTCTACTGGCACTATAAACTCCTGCGTAAGTCACCGTCCCTGCTCCCGCAATGCAGTCTGTGGGGCACACGGTGGACATCATCGAAATCGATGGTCGAACTGTCGTGTGTGTGTGTGTGTGTGTCCTCCAGCCTTGTGTGGGGGTCGGTTAAGCCTATGCCCCCCCTCTCGTGTCAATTAGTCGATGAGCCATGTTTGCCCAATATTTTTAAGCTCCGCGTAACCGTCTTATCCTGGCTATGGCGTATGTAGTGACGTAGGGCTTTATAGGCCGAAGGAAGGTCAACTAATTCCCCGAGAAGGAAGCACAGGTGCAACCGAGCCCCATTGAGGTGACGACACACAACGCAGGAGAGCGCCAACCTTCCCAAACAACGGCCAGAAGGCCAAGGCAGCGAAAGAAGGAAAAAACCCGATCAGCCCAAAGTCAACTAATTCGGCCTTTTACTTAAAATTCTGGTCGATTTTTTACACAAAACACTTTGAAAGTGGAGAGCCGACCAAGCCCTCCGAAGCGTCAGCCATACCATTCCCTTATCCGGTGAGTTCTCCACATTTCTTAGATTATCGACCTGGATGTTTTACGTTTGCTAACCTGAAATTCTCACGATCCGTTAGTCATGCTTATTTCCCTACGCCACAGTGGTTCGGCGACGTTAACGTGCCTATCTAGAAAATGATACATTTTGGAGGTATACTTACCTCGCTCATTTGGTTGGTAGCGGCGTACGCCACAAACCGACAGACATGGAAACATTGTAAGCTTATACGGCAACATAATTAAGATTTACGCCTGTACTTTCGAAATGTGCATCTCAATACTGGATGGCACCATTGGAGGACTGGTCTTCTGGACACTGTTCTCATAGGCTTTATGAAGAGTATTCAACAATCTTAATTATAGTGCGCATGTGATCTCGCGACAGCTATGTACTATAAATCATGTACTAAGATCATGTGTAACGAACTTGTTATATACAACGCAAAGTTGGACAAGAGCACTGGAGGCAAAACACACTGTGCATACGGCCTATATTGGATTCCGGAGGGCGTTCGACAGTGTTCCGCACCAGCGTCTCCTTTACAAGTTGAGAGTCATGGGCATCGGCGGCAAACTTCTCAAGTGGATCGAGAATTTCCCCGTCGGCAGTTCCCATGTCTGCGTAGAACACCAGTAATCAAGGCGCACATTCATAGACAGTGGAGTCTCACAAGGCTCGGTGCTGAGACCATCCGTCTTTCTCTTGTTCATCAATGATTGTGTAGATGGGTTGAACTGTGATAGTGCCATGTTTGGGGATGACACGAAAACGTGGAAAGTCATCCAGAATGCTGCCGCCGAGACCAACTTTCAAGAAAAGCTTTGTTGATTGGACGAGTAGTCCCGAAGATGGCTCTTGTCCTTCAATTTGAACAAATGTACAGTGCGTGACCTATCTCATGAAATGTTGGCTGAAATTCTGAAATGCGTTTTCGATTAGGAAGGATTACTTGGTCGCGGTTGTGATACTGATTATTTTACGGTAGACTCTTATAACTTTGCGGACTCGGTAGGATGTCGGCCTTAAAATGCACTTCTTTTCAATCTCCTGTAGAAAGCGTGCTCGGTAAAAAATGACTACTTAAGTAGCATGCATTTTTCTCATTGATTTTCGATGGTTTTGAACATTTGAATATTTCTTATAGAAATCACGAACAAAAATGTGCTTTCTTTTGGTCAATCAATAGAGACTTACGTTTTCTTTATATTTTATACTTAACGAAGAAGTATAATTAGGTTTTAAAAAAGTTTCTAATTATAAGACTTTTTAAGACCGCGATATGTCCATTCACATAGCACCGTATCTGGACGTTTACCACTGCTACTCATGAAATGTATAACATGGTCCGCATCCATTGCAAAATTTTATGGACCCTGTATGATATCTCTTTAATGACATAGAAAAATATGGGATTTTCTTTACGCGGAACGCATGCACCTCGTAGAGTGTAATCACTAAGCGCTAATGCAACTAATGATCAGGCTCCAAATTTTTCGGCAATTAGAAAACTTTTTTAAAACCTAAGTATACTACTTCCTTAAGTATAAAATATAAAGAAGACGTGATTCTCTATTGATTGACTAAAAGAAAGCATAGTTTTGTTTATGGTTTTTATAAATTATATTTGAATTTCCAAAACCATCGAAAATCAATGAGAAAAATGCATGCTACTTAAGTAGTCATTTTTTACCGAACACGCCTTCTACAGGAGATTTAAAATAAGTGCTTTTGAAAGCCGACATCCTGCCGAGTCCAAAATGTTATAAGAGTATGCCTTATGATAATCAGTATCACAACCGCGACCAAGTAATCCTTCCTAATCGAAAACGCATTTCAGAATTTCCGCCAACATTTCATGAGATAGGTCACGCACTGTACCATACTGCGCTTCGAAAATCAGACCCCTAGTCCGCGGCAATGTCATCTGAACGGAATGCTACTCCGAGGAGCAGAAACACAGAAAGATCTCGGAGTCTGGGTTAGAGACAGTCTAAAGCCCTCTACGCAATGCTGTAAGGCGGCTAAGGCAGCAACTTCAATACTACTTGCCATTAAGCGGGTATTCGCAGTTTTCGATGAAGACCGCTTCTCTAAAGTCTTCGGCATGTTTGTAAGGCCGCATCTCCAATATCATATTCAGACCTGGAGACCGTGGACGCAGCAGGATTCCAATCTGCTCAAAAGAGTGCAGAGGCGAGCAACAAAATTACTGAGATGTCAAGGTGCACTGCCATGCGAAATCCGCCTAAACAACCATATTCCCTATCCTCTGAATTACAGGCAGTTGCGCGGATACTTGATACAAACTTTCCGGATCGTGCGTGGATTGGACTGCGCACTTCGGTGCGACGACTTTTTCCAACTCCCCACTACAACTAACTTTCGGGGGCATCCCTTCAGGCTACGTGTGCCCCGGGTACATTTAATGTGAGAAAGTATTTTCTCTGCAACTGTGTCGTGGAACCGTGGAATAACCTGCCCGAGACGTTTGTCATGTCTCAATCTGTGGAGACTTTTAAATGTCGGTTTGCCAGACATGCTGCAGCAAAAAACGGACTATGTGGCCTTTTAACCATGAGACCAGTGACCTATGTGAATCAATATCTGCGTTCACTGATTGTCGTAATTTCCTCACATTTTTGCTTATTTTATCGATTTTTTATGTACAAATAGGGAGTTCAAAGGCGTAAGCCTATTTCCCTGAAATACACTGACTGACTGACTGACTGGATTACAGCAATCAGATTGAATGAACGATTTTAGCATTTTCCAATCAACCTAATTTACAGCCGACAGTAATTACTCGTTCATTCCCTTATCTGCGACTGTCTCCGACGGTGGGTTCGAGTGAGAATCCGAACCAACAGGCAAATAAACTTCTTGTTCCAGTGGTTGCATCTTCTTCTGAACTGCTTCCTGGGGCTCGCCTGTTCGCTTTTATCAACAATTTTGTTAAACTGCTGTTGGTGTTGTCGTATTCACGAACTACAGCACAGTTCGGGGATTAATTTCAAACGGTTGACAACATTTCGGAAGAAGCAGCTTACTCTATAATTTCTAACGACCAAGATAAGACATTGAGGCAGACTATTGAAAACAGTAACTGACAAATGTTGCTGGTAGACATTGTGAAATGACCAATTTTTTTGACTCTGAACTAAATGTTCATTGCATTCCTTTTCACACGGAAGACTTGCCTTCTCAGGTAAACCATAACTATGAATAATTTGCGCCTTTGTTTTGTGAAGCAGCTGTCACTCCGTGTAGGAGGGAGGTAGGCGTATGTTGGCCGACAGGAATCCAGGACATCAACGAATCTGAAAAATATGCACAGACTGCCTAGGTCACCTAATCCGCATAGTCTGCGTTCAAGTAATTTCCTACTTATCAGGAATTACAGATCGTGCTTTGTGTTAACTTCACTGCGAAATATCCTCCCTTTCCCGGCACACAAGGGCAGCGTGCTCTAGCCTGGGAGACTTCTTAGATGGGCTCGCATGACGTAACTCGACACTAAAAAGTGCTAGATCGAGAGGACGCTAGTGTGTTTGTCTGGGACCGATTGGCAGACGGATTTGCACATTTTCCAATCAACTCAATTTACCGCCGACAGTAATGAACTCATTTATGCCCTTGGTCTGACTACCGAACCTTGACCAGGTGTGGGAGCATCGAAGATGATTCAGCGTAAGCCAACCATTTCATCTGCTAACAATGAGTTTGACTAGATATCGGTATTTAGACACCTTGGAGTATAAAAGCACTAAACGCAACAGCGCAGGTGTGTGCTATCGGCAAAAATGCCATTTCGCAGCCGATTGTCTGAACTTTTATTTTGAACCAGCAGTCCGGAAACCGTGCGTATTTGGAGTGAATTAGCCCTCACACGCCGTCATTTAGGGGAGCGGAGCATCACCCCCCGTGGATTTGGGCCCGCCCTTCTGCGGGCATGTCTCTCAGTCAGGTTGTCCGAAAAGACCCCAGGGCAATGAAAGTTGCGCAGCTGTTTCAGTGCGCAGGCCGGTCATAAAAGCGGCTGTCCGTATCCCGGCCAGCAGTCGGTCCACCTCAGCAAGCACCGCGGGCGTGTAACTCTGAAGACATCGGCCTGCAAGGCACTGGTGCGGGCCTCAGTGGGCGCTTGACCAAATGAATTCGGGTTTGAAGGCAGAAGTATTCTAACTAGACAAAATGACATTACAAGAAGGGAAAAGTCAACGAAATAAGCAGAATGCATCGATGTCATAAAATTCCGTGACCTCTTGCTCAACTGCACACGGTCATTGCGTATTTATGAGATAAGGTAAACTGTTCAATCAGAGATCAACCGTGCAAAGATCAAATTTACGATCGAAGATGAGAAAAACGATACACT
>CACRXP010000974.1:82176-98774 GCA_902702965.1 Spirometra erinaceieuropaei
GCTGAACACATGCCGAAGTGGCTATTAAGGGCGGAAAATAAAGTGCCCAGGAGTTCAATTACGAAGCACCTAATGGACACGGGCCATACGGTGGACGCAATGACTGCATTTAAGGCCCTACTTATAGCGACGACTGGGAGTCTCCCGCGCTTTGCCGAGGTCGCTGCAATAAGGAGAGGGAAACCGGAACTCTGTGAGCAGCTGAATCACGTAATCAACCTCAACAATAACATAACCTCATTCCAAAACCCGTTATCTCACTCCCCTCCCCGCTCATGACTGACTGCTGTCCCGTGTGTTGAATTTTAATCACGCCTGACAAGTTTTCATCGTAATGTAAACTCGCTTGCTTAGATGACTTCCCTCCCCCTCCCCTCTCGCCATGCGCACCCGTATATCAGACCAATAATCAGGGTTTTACTTATCTATCATATTTCATCCCCCCAGGCTCATCTCTGATTGAACAGCTTACTCTATCTTATAAATACGTAATGACCGTGTGCGGTTGAATAAGGGGTCATTTAATTTAATGATCTTGTTCAAATTTGTCCCGAGAAGACAATGCTTTAATTATCGATGAAGACAAGGGGGACCGGAACGGTCATTTCTGGCTTGTTAGCTGTCGTCAGTCAGTCGATAATGTCATTCTGACTACATTATGCGCCGCCGTGTGGCTGCTGATTGGACTCGAACGAGAGTCCCAAGGCACAACGGGACGAGTGAGTTCCGTAACATGACCGGTGAGTCTGTCTGACCGAAGACGCTCAATACAACGGTGGTGCTAATTCTAGCATTTCTGGACTTTGCCCGCAGAAATTTCTACCAAAAAACAAAAGAATTGCGTAATACGAGCACCCATTCAAGAATTCACTTCTGTAGGTATAGAGTTGATCGGGCTGTTAGGACGGAGACTTAGAAGGCGTTGTAAATCAATGCTCCCAGGGGCATGCTACATGAGGAAGGGTGAACAGCCATTTCCAGCAAGTTTTTCAGCAAAATCTGATTTCGTAGCCATACCCGTTCAGGGTTAGGGTTAGGGGTTCGGGTTAGGGGTCAGTGTTACGGGTTATGGTTAATTGTTAATGTTAGGGGTTAGGTTGGGGCTTGTCTACCGCAGGTATGGCTACGAAATAAGATCCGACCAATTTTTCTTGTTTGCTCTCTTCGTTGTAAAGAATTGTAATCTCCAGTTGTGAGTATAGGCTTAGTTTATCTTTACCGGGTCCATATATTGCTGGTGTTATTAGTAGTGGTCACATTAGCAGTAGTTAAGTCGACAGAGACAGTAATAATACTGGGATGATTAATAGCAGTGGGAAAATGGCTAACTTTCCTTGTGGGAGCGCTGGCGTCGGTGTTGGTATAGAAGTGATTGGAGGAATGTTCAGTTGACCGTCGTTTAATTGCTGTCGTGGGTGTGAATCCCACGGAGGTCGCCTAGGCTCCCCTGGGCGAAGAAAAAATCAGTATATGTGTTCACGCTCTCCACGTCGGATTACAGCGACGAAAGTAGGGCCAGCTCTACCTCCCTAAGCCTCTGACAGAACTAGAATCTGACCCCTGACTTCTGATCGACCCTCGACCCTCTTCCCCAAATTGAATTTTTTTTTAGTGTTGCAATCTTTGCTATTCTGCCCTCCCTTATATTACTGTACAGGCCAAATGATGAATAGTCAAAACGTGAAGTAGGTGGGCTAACTCATGAAATGTCAACCGAAATTTCGAAATGCGTTCACGTTTCGAAAAGATTAATAAAGTATAGTTGGAAACTTATCATCAGCCAGCATAATTCTATGATGATCCAGTTACACTAGGGTGTCAGATATCGAATGAACTTAATTTTGACTGAATGCAAGATCTATATTCTGCAAAAAATGACTAAATACGTATCAAGCAATTTTGCCATTGACTTTCGATTTTCTTGAAAATTCAATTATATTTAATGGAAATCATGCCTATCAATATTCATTCCTTTACTCAGTCGGTAGAAAATGACGTCTTTGTCCAATGTTATCATCGAAAGAAGAGTATAATTCGGTTTCAAAAAAGTTTCTAATTGTGAGATTTTTTAATACGGTGAAATGAATCTGCATTTGCCAATATGGCTGGTAAAGTTAACAATTTTGTTCAAATCCACTGCTTCGTTTTATGAATCCTATATGGTCTTCTCTTAATACCGTAAAGAAATGTATGGTTTCCCTTACGTGGAAAATATACGGCTTGTAGTTCTGAAAACTCTGAATGCGAGTGTAACAGTGGGTCGGGATCAAAATTATTCGGGAATCGGAAATTTTTTGGGAACCAAATTATACTCTTACCTTAAGTATAAAATAGGAAGAATACGTCATTTTCTAACGAATGAGCAAAAGAATGAATATTTTTATGCATGTTTTTCATGAAGTGTAACTAAGTTTTCAAGGGCACCGAAAATCAATGGGAAAATTGCATACTACTTAAGTAATTATTTTTCCAGACTATGATTTTTGCACCTAAACGGAAGAAAGTTCGTTCAAAAACCAGGGTACTGAGGTAACTGGGTCATTACATAATTATGCTGCATGATGATTAGTTTTACAACCCTACTTAACTAATCTTTTCGAAACCAAAACGTATTTCAAAATTTCGGTTGACATTTCATGAGTTAGCCCACCTACTGTACATTCGCCGGACTTGACTTCTTAAATTTTTACATAGGTATCATCGCGGAATACTATTCAAAAGTCGAAATTTTTCAATAGCATTTTGTCAGTCGAAGTCGTAGAGTTACTCTTGTTAGCAGTGAAGGCGCAACTGTTCTCACTATCAGTGGAAACGTGTCGCCCCTTCGACCAAATTGAAAGTGGGAGTGAACGCTTAACTCACGTCTTGAAATGTTCACTGCAAAAGTACGGCAGATGTGCTATCTCACAAAATGTTAACCGAAATTCTGTAATGCGTTTTCAATCCTAAAATACTGCATAGGTAGGGTTGTCATGTTAATTATCGTGTCGCATAAAACCAAGATATTCCTGTCACATAAGGAAGCCGGCTTTCGGTCAATCTCCATACTGACGGGCAGCGTGGACTAAATTCGGTAACAATGTCTACTTAAGTAGTGTGAATTTTTTCCCCTTTATTTTGAATAGTGTCTTTGTTGTCGAGCGTGCCATATCGTGTGAGGTATGTATAAACCGTCTGTTGACAGTTTATAAATATTGCGCTGCAATTCCGCTGAGTCTAATGAACTTTGACCCAGAGATTTATATAAACTTTCTGTCTGAGCCCAGGAAGTCTAGATTAGACTGCTTTACTCCAAGTTTGTGACTGCCTTCTGAGGAAAAACAGGCCGAATTGCTTTTGGCGTTTCCGTTCTTATTTACCTACACTTTTTCTGGGGTTTAAGTAATCACAGTGACATTGATTATTGAGCGAAATCCTCGTCTGCTGATCTTCTGGAGGTCTGGCCGTAAGTCAGTTCTAGGTTGTTTCAAAACCTTGGAGTTCAGCACAGAGTGTTTCTCCAGAATTAAGAGATCCATAAATCCAGCAGGAATCCTTCGTTTTGCCCGGATTTTGCATGATTATGACTGGTTTCGCCGTATTGGGTGCTCAAAGATAGACAGTTATACTTGGAGTCCATGACGAATGTCGTATGGGACAAAATGTGGTTGTGTAGCCCCACCTGATGGACACAATACTGTTAGGACTGGGGTTATGGAATAGGGATTCGGGTTACAGCTAGAGTTAGGGGGTAGAGTTAGGTGTTTCGGCGTTCCCCAGTCCCACCTGTAAAAAACCCTATTCCCACCGGTCCCGTATTACAGGTGGCTGGGATTTATCTATTGTAGGTAGGGCTACATAACCCCATCTGGCCGTTCGATGGTGTCTGACGGTGTCGACGAATGAACCAGCCGTGCCAAGATTCTGTAACTTTAGTAGAGCTGAGAAGGATGAGACTTTCAGTCGCAAAGTCTTTCTTCGCATAAACGCCCCTTCCTGCGTCGAGTAGGTCGCGGATATCAAAAATCCGATGGGCACCAGAGAGTCCGTTGCTTCCGTTCTGTCTGGCAGTGCGAGGTGTGCGTCCGAGTCGTGTGCGACTGCGACCAATCATTTAAGAGCTACATGCCGATCGGCGTCACAGCCTCGACAAACCGAAGACTGTCCCGCGGGGTCAATTAGCAAGGGGAGTTCGGACGGTCCGGTAGCCAGTTAAAACTTACAGTAGATGTGCTAACTCGTGAAATGTCAACCAAAATTTCGAAATGCATTCTCGTTTCGAAAAGAGAAATTAAGTAGTATTGTAAAACTAATCATGATGCAGCACCAATCTATTATGATCCAGTTACCTCAGGGTGTCGGCTTTCGAAAGAACTTATTTTGGGCTGCATGCAAGATCTATACTCTGCAAAAATGACTACTTAATTAGTATGCAATTTTCTCATTGATTTTCAATGCCCTTGAAATGTCAATTATATTTCATGGAAAACATGCATAAAAATATTCATTCTTTTATGTATTCGGTAGGAAATCACGTCTTCTTCCAACTTCATACTCAAAAGAAGAGTAAAATTGGGTTTCAAAAAAGTTTCTGATTGTGATATTTTTTAATAACGTAAAATGGCCGTTCATGAAACGTCAAGTATCTGCATTTACGAATGTGGCTTGTAAATTTAACAATATTGCTCAAATCCACTGCTTAATTTCATGAACCTCATATGGTCTCCTCTTAACACCGTAGAGAAATGCATGGTTTTCCGTACACGGAAAATAAACAGCTTATAGTTTTCAAACCCTGAATGCAAGTGTAACAGCAGTTCGGCTTCAAAATTATTCGGAAATAGAAAAGTTGTTTAAAACCGAATTATACACTTCTTTTGATTATGATCTTGAAAGATGTGATTTTCTACCGAATAAGTAAAAGAATGAATATTTTTATGCATGTTTTCCATGAAATATAATTGAATTTTCAAGGGCATCGAAAATAAATGAGAAAATTGCATACTACATAAGTAGTCATTTTTTGCAGAGTATAGATCTTGCATGCAGCCGAAGAGTAGTTCTTTCGAAAGCCGACACCCTGAGGTAATTGGATCATTATAGATTTATGCTGCATCATGATTAGTTTTACAGTACTACTTAATTTATCTTTTCGAAGCGAGAACGCATTTCGAAATTTTGGTTGATATTTCATGAGTTAGCGCATCTACTGTACTAGTAATCGCCAGCCTGCCATTAGAGGACTGGGGTCCTGTTGGCCACTGGCTGCTGCTTTGGCGACGGCGGCGACGCCTGTCGCTGTAGTGGGGAAGATTCAAGGTCACGCGAGAGTAGCGTGATTCAAAAGGCGAAGATGCGATCACTAATACAAGAAATTTATTGGCCCGACTTTTCGCATTCCCGCTTGAAACCACCATCAAAAAACATTCGCAGATAAAGGTGATGGTGGCACCAGGAGGGCAGTATTTATAGCACGTGGCTGCCGTGGGACCGCAGGAGCACTGCAATTAACAGTTCTCGCAATCACTTCTGGGATCATAATCGATGCGGTGGTGGCTTGTCAGTCCGAGTCCTAGTCGTTAATGGCCGTGATTTTGTCATCCGTGCTGGATACCGGTGTGACGGTGTTCGGCAAATCGGCTCACTGTCACCGTGATAATGGCCCACCCGCGCCCTCCCCACGTGACTGATTCCCCTGTCCAGGGAAAATCGCATCACGGAATATGGTATCGGGAGGGCATTGTGCTTGTTGATGGATTGCGGGCCTGAGAACCATGACTCGAGCAGCTCGCTGCTGACGCGGTTTTCATCCCTTGCGAGGATTTCGGCCTCTTGAAACTTGAAAATATGGCCGGGTCCCGTCGAATGAGCCGCCACCTGAGAGCTAGCGTCTCCCCGCCTCACTGCTGCTGCGTGCTCGGCAATTCGCATACGGAGTAATCGCCCAGTTTCTTCGACATAATTGCTTTGTCTGAAACTACACCAGATCCGGTAAACGACTCCAGACGTTTCCTGCCGTGGCAGTGGGTCTTTCGGCCTCATGACCTGTTGCCTGATGGTTGCTTTCGGCCTGTATGCAACCCCAACTCCAAGTGGATTGAGAAGACGACTGACGGCTTCCGAGACGTTCTTCACGTACGGAAGAGCCCGCCAAAATTTAGGCCGCTTGGGCTTGGTTTCTGGTGTCGTTTTCGTATGCACTGGTTGACAAAGTTGCGCGGGTAACCACTGGCTCTCCGTACCCGTCGAAGATATTGTAATTCAGCAACCTTGTCTTCCATTTCACTGCGGTGCGTCTCAACGCGCCGGTACAGCGTCCTTACGCAACTGCGTTTGAGACTGATCGGGTGGTGGCTATTGAAGTTTCGTATTTGCGTCGTATTTGTCGCTTTCCTGAACACTTTAGTTTTTAGGCTACCACAATCTTTGCGACAGAGGAAGACATCCAGGAAGGCCAGCTGATTGTTTTCCTCCTCCTCCTTCATCGTAAATTGAATGTCCGGGAAGACGGCGTTGAGATGTTCTTTGAATGTCAGCACCTAATCCCGTTCGATGACGACGAAGGTATCATCCACATATCGAGCTCAGAATTTCGGTCTGTGGTGTCGGAAAAACAGCAACTCCAACCGTTGCGACTGTCTCTGATGCTGGGTTCGAGTGAGAATCCGAAACGTCAGGCCAGTAAGTTTCTTGATCCAGTGATCGCATCTTCGTCCTCTGAAATGCTACCTGGAACTCGCCTGTCCGCTTCTACCAGTAGCGTGATTGCCGGACAGGAAATATAGGCGAGCGCTTGCCTGAAGGATCTCCTGCCGTAGCGCCGAGTTTCCACACGAGAATTTGACTTACCCAAAATGAAATGCCCTAGTACGCTGGCCGCGTACAGTTCTATACCCTGCAGTCTTCCCCTGTCAACACCTCTCTGGGTCTTCATCTAATGATCCCCCTTTAGGTGAGCACAAGGTATGAAGTTTCTGCGTCGCCGCTGGTCTCTTAAAGCTGTCGCCTGTTTTGCAGCTGTCCGTTGTGCTTCCGGGTAAAACTTCTGGCACCCGCCTTTCCGCAGACCGACGAGGAGTGGGAAGGTTGGCAGCGCCAGTGTGCCGCAGGGGGGAGCACATTGGCCCCGGCCAACAGACGCCACATCAACAACGACGGCCTGATGAGTAATTAGCACAGGACGCGCGTGCGGTTTTACGGTCTAGCTAGCACCTCCCCTCCCTCCAATACCTGTCCTCTACCCCCCCCCCCGTCTTCCCCGCAAACGGCTGCGGCACTGGACGCACTCTAGACGCCCCTCACGGGCCGTTGGGCTAGAGTAGTTGAGGCGACCCCTGTGGGGACATCGCGTGCTTAAAGGGAAGGCGGGAGGGGGGGGAGAGAGGACATACGCGGCAGAACTGACTTAGATCCTGTTGCTAGGCCAGCCTCATAACTGACGCATCGCGGTTGTCAAGCTCTGGCGAGGTTCGAACGATAAATACTATTAGAGGAGTAAGAACCAACAAAGTCCGCTGTTTGAAGCACAGCAGTCTCTCACGGTGGATGTGAAACAAAGGCAGCCAGAAACGAAGAGATGCGCAGTGTGCCGATGTGGACAAAGAGATTAATGGATGAATGCTTAACCAATTCTTAACTAGTTCTCCTTAAAGCAATTTCCTGCACAAATGAGGCAGTGAGGACGAGAAGCAGGAAAAATGGGCTTTATGATTAAATAAACACATTGCAGAGTTTTTTCAACCTAGCCTTCTCCCATTTGCATATTAAGAGGGAAAAGGGATACGAAAAGGTGTGCGATTCCTCAATTCGGTCTCAGAGGAACACAGAAATCATCCGGAGGACGGTTACGGTCACAAATGGGAGGAAAGAGACGCCGGTGTTGGCCGCAGTGACTTTGCTGCTATTGCTAATAGAAGTGAAGAGACGTCGGAGAAGCCGGAAGACAGTTCCGAATGCGAATAGCCGAACACGCTGCAGCTGTGCGGAGAAATGACGCTAGCTCTCAAGTTGCGGCTCATTCGACGAGATCCGGCCACGCATTCAAATTTGACGGGGCCGAAATTCTCGCAAGAGGTGACAACCGCGTGAGCCGGGAGCTGTTCGAGTCATGGTTTACTGGCCCCCAGTCTATCATCAAGTGCAATGGTCTTCCCCTTCAATACTCTTTGCTGAGACGTCGTCTAGGCGGAGTAATTGGCCACGCGGGGAGCGCACAGGTGAACACTTTTCCCAACACCAGGGTCAGCGCGTCTGATGGTCGAGCCATCATCACACCAACATCCGACGCGCGTGATGAGATTGCAGCAATTAACGACACGAATGTCGGCCACCAAACAATTAGGACACCAAGTGCGACGATCCCGGATGAAGGGGAAGCCGTGAATGTTCATAGGTATGCGGTGGCATGACGACTGCATCCTATAAATACTGCAGTCCCTTGTGCATGAACCATCCACATCTGCTTTTCTCTCTGATGATGGGTTCGAGCGGGAATCCGAAACGTCAGGCTAATACAGCTCTTGCCCCAGCGGTCGGGTCTCCTTTTTCAAGACTTTGCTGCTATTTATTGAGTTAGCACAACATACCAAACCTGACAGTACAAGTACAACCAGCTAAAGAGCGAGTAAATCAGCCTGCTTGGGGCTTATAGGATTAAACTGAATTTTGATATGCATATTTGGGCCAAAGTCTATTGGCCACTGCGGAATAACAAGCTAATATTCCTAAGCTTCCAGCAGGCAGTTTGGGCCAATTAGTCTCAAATAGGCTGACTTACTCGAAGTTAGCGATTAATTTCTGGGGAAATTACAAAGCTGCAATTTTAGAACTGAAGTATCTACCAGAAAGCACACAGAGGACGCTGAAGGACTCACTGAGCACCCGACCGCAGTTGTGCCATGCGGTGGCAGAATTTCGACGAAACTCGTGTGCTGTCAAGTACGGTATGTCTGCCATCTCGGTATATACTACTGAATGTTTGTTGGTAGTTTATGAATATTACGCGGTTATTCCGCTGTAGACGATGGATTTCGCCCAAGAATTCATATTAAAATTCAGCCTGAGCCTATAATTCTTAAAAAGACTGATTTACTTCAAGTTAGCGATTGATTTCTGAGGAAACTAAAGAGTCACAAATTCACTGTTATTATTCAAAAGAAAATGTGGCGAGCGAACGTTGCATTCGATAACTTCCCGCCTGGCTAGTACAGTTATATGGAACGGAGTACAGTGAGTGAAACAATCGATAAAAGTTAGTTTTTAAAATACAGGCTAAGCAAGAGCGGAATGGCGCAGAAATTTGTATGTAGTTAGTCAACCTTTGACCACGGTAAGCGCGGAGCCTGAACGAGGTTCTTCTGGGCGCATAGGTTTGGTTTTCGTAACCTGATGGCGGTCGCTTCTGCTTTTGCTAACAGGCCCTGGCACAGTAGCTTAGGGTAGCTCGAGGGGACCTTATAATTGTACTGGCCTGACGAGAAGTTATCGAAAACAACGTTCGCTCGCCACCCTTTTTTCTGAATATAGCTATGGGGATTTTCAAAACTCTAAAACAGTCAAAAGACCTCACTACTATTACTGCAAATGTACAATTTCTTAGTAGGCACAACAGATGTACGAAAAAATACGCTTCATGAAGTGTCATTGCAGTGTACGGGAAATCCTGTCGAATGCAGTCTTCACTAAATCCAGCGTATGAGAAGGCTACTAAAGGCTTTTTAGTGTAAGACTCAGCGTACTTTCCAATCCGTCTAGCAGGAAGAGGAGGAAACGTAAGGGACAGTTTTGAATGGTGGAAGAGCCCTCGTCACTTTTCGCAAAATAAAATCTCTTCACATGCTATCCAAGTCAGCTGCTTGTTTTGCGTCCTGTTAAGTTAAAGCAGGATTTCCAGCTGATAAAGTGAGGACAACTGTACCCAGAAATACTCCAACGGCATTTATGTGTGTAATGGGGTGAAAGGAATCAGATGTCTGTTTCCTCAGGCGAGAAACATCACCCCCGTCGAGGTCAGAGGGAGTTTTCTGTCTGCGTTCTATCTCGTTCACATTGATCAACCAACCTCGTACGTGAGAGCATTAAGCTGGGAATAGAAATCCTGAAACACTGCTCGAAGATGAAAATAACTTGTCAAGCCCAATTTCGCTTGTTTCACAGTGCGAAATTTTTATTCGTTTTGGACGGTGCAGGACAAATTAACGGAGGAAATGCCTCGAATAGTTGTTACTTTATCCACTTTGGTTGACTTGGTTTTTTGGACAGTCAACATATCACCCCACATGGACCTGTTTTATGTAATGCCGTCCTGCCGATTCGAATACGTGCCTAAACCAGGCGGTTTAATGGGCAACTGCGTAGTTAAGAGTCGCATTTTACGGTCCTAGTGTACTTACAGCTACGATGCAGGCATTTTTGTTCCGTTTACTCACTTCGTAGGAGGATGGGTCCTCCTAAAACAGGATATTTCAAAGAAGGAAATATTGCTTTTTTAAAAGTCCAAAATACCTGTGTGTATTGGCACACCAGTTGGGTTTTTACGTTTTTTGAAAACTGTATGCTAAGCATTTTATTTGAAACTAATTTATTTAACCTTCCACGTCCTTAACATTGGGTTACTGCAAAAATACGGACGATGTTGCATGTTGTGAAGGCAGAAATACTGCTACTGCGAATGCGACGGACTGCATACGGATAATCGTGCCGGAGGCCTAGAAATAACCGGAGCTTTAAAAATTTGCATAAAATTTGGACAGTACATCGCCGGCAAAGACGATCGATACTGAAATGGTCATTTCAGGCATATTAGCCATCGTCAGCCAGTCATACCCAACTCCGAGGTGCACAACATCTGGGGCCTGGCCTCGCGACTTGTTGGTTAAAAGTCCAGCGCCCTAACCCACGACACAACAGAACGAGCATGTTCCGTATTTCGATCGGTGAGCGTTCATGTGCAATGAATCGCTGGCAATAACTAAAACACCGTGTCGATTTTTTGACGCTTTTGAAAATGTTGACTATTTCGCTCATTTGCGACGCGTCTGAATACGATCTCGGGAACCAGCGTCAAAAATTCACGGAATAAAGTTCGTTGTATTCTCCAAAGGACCTACTAAATTCTAATATGTATATATATATATGCAGAATCTTATAACCGATAACGACAAGAGAGTCTGGGATGACCATTTCTGGCTTATTAGCAGTCGTCAGCCAGTCATGCCCAACCCCGAAGTATGGAAAACCTGGGGCTCGGTCCCACGACCCACTAGTTAGTAGTCCATCTCCTCTAACCATTGAGCCACGGGTCCGTTGTCCTGTCGGCTTACAAGGTTAATAAGCCAGAAGTGGCCATTTCAGTCTCCCTTGTCTACGTCGGTAATACTATTCTGCCTATATCATGCGCTTCCGTGCGGCTGCTGGTTGGGCTCAAGAGAGGGTCCGTAAGGTACAATGGAACGAATGACTTCCTTAAGAACCATCGGTGGGCGCCCCTCCATCATCATATTTATGGGCAACGGCATAGAGAAGGGCCTAAATTTACTGTTAGTAGACTGTGGATCGTGCCATACGTACTTTATGGTAAAGGGAGATTTATGGGGTGAGCAGTAAGTTGACAGAATGAGAGAAAACACAGAAATCGCTGGGATTCATGCGAAAGTCTTATCCTACGCTATTGTACGACAACGAAAATGAGAGTAGTAATTAAACAGCAAAACAGTAATTTCACAAAATAAACGATTTCGAGTTAGGGTGTGAAGTCATGGGCAGTAATCTTTGTTGGCAGCGTAATTTCTGCAACAGCCTGTAAATATATGCCTCGATAAAACCCATATGGCACGATCCGCAGTCTACTGAAAGTTAAGTGGGGTCCTTCTTTACACCGTTGCCTGTATACGTATTAGTGAACAAAAACAAGGTCGATGTAGGTGCTGAAAAAAGGCAGTAAGAATGGACTTTTTCTGCTAAACTTATTTGAGGTTTTCCATTCTTGGAGTCATTCAAACCGGAACACAAGACACGACCGGGACAATGATCAGGGAACAGCCAGTATAGTATTCATGCGCGCGTTTTCTGTCCTGTAGCAATTTCTTGTGTTTACCAAGTTTGAATGTTTCATTGTCTTTGTGGCGCATGCTGTACATCCATAGTTTACGAGAATGTGACTGACCGACTATTTTCGCATGCTTTAAATTTCGTTCTTCGTAAATGTGAATGTCTTTGGCCAGCTACTTCCCCTTACTTTGGGTTGTTATTTTGTACAAATGGTGTAGTGGGGCACAGTCAGTGTTGAATGTCCGGTTCCTCCTCCGAGATGCGGATGAGAAATCTGAACGAATGAGTTGTGCGACGCACAAGCCGGGCTACAACAAGCCCCACCCCCTTTAGCTGCCCTATAATACCACACCCACGCCCCAGTAAACACATCGGTGGCATCCCTCTTAGTGTTGAATTGTCTTAGCAGGGACTGCTATGGAATTATTGAAAGTGTAGTTACGATTTTAGTTGGTTTACAACAGTATACCAGGGGAGAATGGTTTCAAAAAATACACTAATACTGGCGCGTAAACCATTAGGTGAGATGGTCCACCTCAACGCGCATATTTAAATTTATTTAAAATCCAGCAGATTTTTCTCCACGATTTAGAAAAAACAAATTTCATGGCTCACAAAGGACACTCGAAGATTCGCGGGCTTAGAGTTTGATTTCAAAGGGAAAAAATCAGTTTTAGTGGTGTCCATTGGTGAGCCAAGTTCACAACACCAGAGATATTTGTGCGCACGCCAAGCTAAATGTGATTCAGCCCAGCTTAAAGGCGACAGATAACTACTTACTTCTAGTTTTACTGATTTGAATCAGCCGAACAAGAACCAGTCCAACTTACAGGCCGAGTGCAAGTCGGCTCCACTTTAACGAATGGAAAAACTACTTTGTTTACTTTTCCTTAGCGTTCATTCAAAACTGCCATAGAGAAAAAGAAATTAATCCTAAATTACTAATTTGTTTCATCAGGCTAACTGGATGCATTTTATCTCTTCTGTTCCAGTAACAAACATTAAGTAAGCAATATCGATTTTCCCGGAAGGTTGTCAGTTTAAAAATCGATACGTTTGTGACATCACACCGGTGTCTGCCAGACGGCTAAATAATCCACTAACACGGCAAGTTTTTTTACCATTTAACGATACCCTCTTAAGAACTGACAGTAAGTTATTTAGGAAAACACACTTCCGTCTTTATTGTACGCAGAGAGGAAGAAAATGAGGGCAGGCGAGACCAGCAAACTAATTTTTTCAATAAAAATCTCCAGCGACAATGACCAAAATACTGATAAAAAATATAGTGAAAGAAAAACGAATAAATACAGATATATTTAGTTGTCTTGGCGAGAAGGTTAATATCAGCTTCTGAATTCCACCTTACTTCTATG
The DNA here is from genome assembly GCA_902702965.1 of Spirometra erinaceieuropaei. Lineage (NCBI taxonomy): Eukaryota > Metazoa > Platyhelminthes > Cestoda > Diphyllobothriidea > Diphyllobothriidae > Spirometra > Spirometra erinaceieuropaei. The sequence continues at coordinate 95,580 of CACRXP010000974.1, forward strand.
TCAAACATCATGCCATAGATTGTATAACTGATCTGTGATACGTCGACGTACGACAGGACATACGACGGAAAAAGCACCGGAGTTAGACGGATTGGATTCGTAGGTATTACGCGAGCGTGAAGGGGGCAGCTAACTTCATCAAGAAGTAGACCAGTGGCATCTAACCGTAGTAAAATGCTATAATATGTTATCAATGGGAAATAACAAATGACACTGACAGGAGAGAGACAGAGAGAGAGAGAGGGAGCGTGCCAATGGGGGCAGTGTCCTAAAAGAGGGGTACTGTTTGTAGCAAATAGGCAGGAAAAATTATAAGAGAACAGTAACGGAAAAAGGGAAGAGTGAATGAGAGAGAATACGAACGTCCACAGATAGTCCTAGTTAAAAAGTGGTTTTCAATGAAGACTGAAAAATAGACTTGGAAGTAGGATGTCACCCAGTTACCAGAGAGATAAATTTTCATTGGCAAGAATGACACAGAATACCGGATTAGGTGGCCGCAGTTAAGAAGCACACTCAACCGACTTCAAGCAGGTGGCAGAATGGCGTTTTTTGACGGTCATGCCAACACATAATCTACGCCTCTGCTAAAAAGTTGAAGATCAAGTTAACTTCTGTTAGAACGACCAACAACCGTATCACTGGAGACATGGGCAGTCTTTGGGTGATTCCGGGTCATCAATGAGAAGCGAAGTGGATAAAGGAGTAGGAGGAGGCCATGATGTTATCGAGTGGTAGTAGGAAGAAGGGATTATAAACTGTTGCTTTTTAATTTCCTAAGAACTTAACTGCGAGCGTGCAGTAGGTCAGTATATTTAAGGCCTATAGGCTTAGGCCAAAGTTTTTATACATGAATATTTGAACGGAAGTCCATCAATTACAGCGGATAACCGCGTAATATCCAATAACTGCCGACAGGCAGCTAGCAATATACTTTAGGGTAAGGTGATTCCATACGAACAGCACAGGTAGTAGCCAAAAGCCCATACACGCGTGTTTCACCGATATTCTGCCGTTGCATGACACAGCTGCGAGGGGTTCGGTTCGTAGGTCGGCTACTGTCGGCAGTTAATGAATATTACGCAGATATCCGCTGTGGCTGATGGACTTTGGCCAAAATATTCGTACATAAATGTCTTGGTCTGAGCCGACAGACCTTGAATGTACTGATCTATCCTAATTTCGCAGTTAATTTCTAAGGAAATTAAAAAGCAACAATTTTTTAAATTGGAGTATCTACCAGAATGCAGACAGGGAATGCTAGGGGACCCACTGACGAGCCGAACCCCTCACGACTGTGTCATGCAGCGGCAGAATATCGGTGAAACACGCGTGTATGGACTTTTGACTAGTACCTGTGCTGTTAGTATGAAATCATCTTACCCTAGAGGATTTTAAACTGCCGGACCAGATAAACAGAGTTCAGATAGGGAATAGGGCTGTAGATCATGAGACAGTCCAGTCGGGAGGACCGCACTGCGGGGATGTCTTCAGGATAAGTTAGTGTGAATCAGGAGTGGCGAATGCTAATGTCTCTGATGATGGATACGAGTAAGGATCCGAAACGTCAGGCAAATAAATTTCTTGTCCCGGTGATCGCATCTTCATCTTCTGAAAAAATGAGTGTCTAAGGAATGCACACACATGACAGTTCGACCATCGATTTCGATGATGTCCACCGTGTGCCCCACAGACTGCATTGCGGGAGCAGGGACGGTGACTTACGCAGGGGTTTATAGTGCCGGTAGACTTGCGTAGCATCTACCTACACTCTCTCCTCCTCCCTCGCCCGAGTCCGGTGTCAAGACAGAGTCAAGATGACCGGAGACGAGGGAGGCTGCAGGTGGATGGCTCGGACGGATCCTCACCTTGGCGTTCCACCACACCCCCTGGTCCACACAACAAATAACCAGGATTTTAACCAACACAAGAGAGATTTGGAGGCTGGAACGACCGAAGCCGTACCTAGGCGTGCCGCCAACGCCTGGCTCGGATCCCACACTGTGGTGGGAGTGCCATAAAAGCCACATTAAAAAGGAGCCATTGCAGCCTGACTCTCAGACTGCCTCCAGTCAAGGAGGAGGTCCAAGGTACCCCGTCAGTTGGCAACCTTCCAAGCCACGGCTTTTAGCGCACCGTGATAGCTTCAAGCGCGTCAGATTGTTTATAGTGAGGAGAAAGTGCGCCGAGTCGTCGACCTCACTCTCCCTTTCCACTCCCACACCCCAGCCGCTGTCCGAGCCGGTTAGGAGACTGGAGTGGGAAATGGGCGCGGTGGCTGACACGGTCGACTGACCATGACTGCGCGCGCCACGAGCACGACCTGGCCCCCCATGCACACAAACACCAGGATTTCACACAACGGAGGTTGAACGGCGTGTCTCTCACTTGCGTGAGAGTGCCGTGGAAGGTGCTGTTTCAGCCCGTCCCCAGCCCACCAGTCCGCCACTCCACACAACACACACACAACGCGACGATCTGCGTGAACCGAGAGCGGGCGTCAATCAGCAACCTTCCTGTCCACGACGCTTGACGTGCCGGGATAGTCTCGGACTCAAGTCACCCGTGCAGCCGAAGCCGCATGGGAACCGAGTCGAGATGCACACTTCCCACTTCCGTGGAAGGTGGCAGTTGGGTGCATGCGGTGGGAGAGTGTTGATGTCTGGTGGGGTGATGGGAGGTAGGGAGTGAGTGAATGTGTGGTGTAGCCGGCGGTTGTCTACCGCAGGTCGTCGTGGATGCGCATGTGGCCGAATAGGCCCATGCGATGCCTGAAAGTGCGAGGGCAGTGTGGGCAGTTGAGACGAGCTTGGTGGATATAGGTTGGTGCTCCAGGCACTGGTTCTCCAGTCTCTGTGCGATGGATTCGCAAGTGACCGACCAGGCCGATGCGTGAGGTGAACGTGCGTGGGCAGTGTGGGCATGAGAAGTCCGCGGTGTCACGGTGGATGTGTTGGATGTGGTGGGTGTGTCGGGAGTGCGGTCAGTGCCGCTCTCGTGGATGCGCATGTGCCCGAATAGGCCCACGGATACCCTCATCTGGTTTAGCCCGCCGGTCGAGGCGGTTGCCCGGGGTGTGGCCGCTGAGCAGAGCCCAGCTACGTGGAGCCACATGTGAGAGTTGAGTGCCAGCAAGTGGACGCTAGGCGTAGTCTCACCTGCAAGCAAGTGAGCGACCACCACGACCATCACGTG
>CACRXP010000974.1:98815-133802 GCA_902702965.1 Spirometra erinaceieuropaei
CACACACACACACACACACACACACACACGACAATTCCGGTCGAGGCTCCTGATGGCAGGGCGGATCACACGGGCAACGGCATCCACGACGCTGCGTGTAGCTTTACATGCCAGTGTTAAATGCTCCAGAAAAATGACGCAAAATGACGTCGTGAGAATTGTCTGTCAATTCTCAGCAGAATGGATGTATAAGCATCCGAACGGAGGAGTTTAGCACTGAAATTCTTAGATTGTTTCTCGCTGCAATTCAAACACCCAGGCGTCCTACACTCCTTGAATGGAGGTTTCACACAGTATGCTAAAAGCGACGCCAGCTGGTCAGAGAACGACTTTAGAGTGTCATCAGAGGCAGTAGACTCTCAAACGTAGTCAAACGCACCGGATGTAAGACGATTGATGAGGATTTTAAAGAATTTTGGCAAAAAATTTGACTCTCTTGTGATACATTTAAGCCATTGCTGTCGTGAGTTGGAGCCTTTATCAGCACGAACCAATGTAATCTGTTGAACAGTAAAGCATTTAGGGTTTTTTAAAAGATGATGTAGGAAGAAGCTGACGAACAAACGAAGCATTTGTTCTGGCAAGTCACCCTTTGACCAAGACGTCAACTTCCATCAAGCTGTCATCTGAGTGCCATGATTTTTTTCGGTGCATCAGAAGCTTAAAGTCGGGGAAAAATTTCTGTCTGGTCAAGCCTTTTCACTTGCGAGAGGACAACAGAAGCCATGAATTGCATTCTGATAACGCTACAAAATGTTTAAAAAAATCCGGTTCTTTGAGGAAAAAAAAGAGAATTGCGAAGAGTGGTCTTTTGCTAAAGCTCGCTTAAAAGGCATGTTTTGAAGATCGAAGATAAATGACGAGGTCCATTATACGCCCGAGAATCTTACATTACAGTAGATGTGCTAACTCAGGAAATGTCAACCAAAATTTCGAAATACGTTCTCGTTTCGAAAAGATAAATTAAGTAGTGTTGTAAAACTAATCATGATGCAGCATAAGTCTATAATGATCCAGTTACCGCAGAGTGTCGGCTTTCGAAAGAACTTATTTTCGGCTGCATACAAGATCTTTACTCTGCAAAAAATGACTACTTACGTAGCATGCAATTTTCTCATTGACTTTCGATGACCTTGAAAATTAAATTATATTTCATGGAAAACATGGATAAAATATTCATTCTTTTACTTCTTCGGTAGAAAATCACGTCTTCTTCCAATTTCATACTCAACATAAGAGTATAATTCGGTTTTAAAAAAAGTTTCTTATTGCGAGATATTTTAATACCGTTAAATGGCCGTTCATGAAACGTCATGTATCTGCATTTACGAATGTGGCTTGTAAAGTTAGCAATATTGCTCAAATCCACTGCTTAATTTTATGAAACTCATGTGGTCTCCTCTTAACACGGTCGAGAAATGCATAGTTTTCCGTACACGGAAAATATACAGCTTGTAGTTTTGAAACCCTGAATGCAAGTGTAAAGGCAGGTCGGGTTTAAAATTATTCGGGAATTAGAAAAGTTTTTAAAACCGAATTATACTCTTGAGTATGAAATCGGAAGAATACGTAATTTTCTACGGAATTGAATTTTCAAGGGCATCGAAAACCAATGAGAAAATTGCATGCCACTTAAGTAGTCATTTTTTGCAGAGTATCGATCTTGCATCCAGCCGAAAATACGTTCCCTCGAAAGCCGACACTCTGCGGTAACTGGATCACTATAGATTTATGCTGCATCAAGTTTAGTTTTACAACACTACTTAATTTATCTTTTCGAAACGAGAAGGCATTTCGAAATTTTGGTTGACATTTCATGAGTTAGCACATCTACTGTAAGTAAGCGAAATATGGTCCAAAGAGTCATCAACAGAGAGACTAGAGGGATGAAGATTTTAGTGGTCTGTAATAACGCAGAACTGAGGCTTTTACGATTAGAATACATCCACAAAGGAATAAGATGTACAGTAGGTGGGCTTACTCATGAAATGTCAACCGAAATTCCGAAATGTGTTTTCGTTTCGAAAGGATTAATTAAGTAGAGTTGTAAAACTAATCAGTCTGCAGTATACTTCTATAATAATGCAGTTACCTCAGAATACTGGCTTTCGTATGAACTTTCTTCCGGATGCATGCAAAAACTAAACTCTGTAAAATGACTTCTTAATTGGCAGAAATTCGTCCCTTTGATTATCTATGTCCCTAAATGCCCAATTATACTTCATAAAAAACATGCATATAGATATTCATTCTTTTGCTCATTCGGTAGCAAAGTACGTCTTCTTCTAATTTTATACTTGAAGGAGGGAGATAATTTATGTTTAAAATGTTTATAATTATGGGAATTTTAAGTAACGTGAAATGGCTGTTCATAAATCGTCATGTCTCTGCATTTACGCATATGGTTGGTAAAATTAACTATATGGATCAAATCTAATGCCTAATTTTGTGAACCCTATATTAACCCCCCTTTATTACCGTAGAGAAATGTGCGGTTTTCCTAAGCGGAAAGTACATGGCTTGCAGTTTCTAAACCCTGCATCCAATTGCGACGGTGGAGCGGGAATGGGAAGAGTTTTTGAAAACCGTATTATCCCCTTCCTTTAAGTATACAATTGGAAGAAAGCAATTTTCCAGCGAATAAGCGAAATAATGAATGTTTATGCATGCTTTTTATGAAATATAATTAGACTTTTAGGAACATCGAAAATCAGTTAGAAAAATTCATGCTACTTAGGTAGTCATTTTTTACAGTGTGTAATTTTTGCATGCAGCCGGAAGGAAGTTCATTCGAAAGCCAGTATTCTGAGGTAACTGAATTATTATAGAAGTATACTGCAGACAGGTTTGTTTTACAACCCTCCTTAATTAATTCTTTTTAAACGAAAACGCAAGTCGGAATTTCGGTTCACATTTCATGAATTGGCCCACCTACTGTAAATAGGACAAGAGAACATTTTTAAGAGACTGCGGTAACTTCGAGATTTGAGAAGAAATGTAGACATTAATATTTACAACGCCTTTTTATTTAGTAAGTGCGTACTGCAGGCGACAGAACTAACGTTTACGAGGTCAACACTTAGATAGTCATATGGACTTCAGGCTCCTGTCTAAAGTGGTACGTGCTTTTTTAATAATCTGATTTTTTAAGTTTTCAAGAGCCCCAGTCACCGTTGATTTGGGGAAGCCAGAAAATAGGCAAAATCTAAAAGAAGAATAAGGCACGATCACTGGGACGTTAGATTTATTGATCTTAGCTTCTGAACTCGAACTGGAGCTCATCATCAGACACTGCTAGAGTGTAGTTACGTGTGAACATTTATATCGTTGTGTCGTGAAGGAGGGGGGACTACGTCCGTGGCTACGTCTGGTTAGTGCCGCCTGGTCCTCAATGGTCCCCCGGCGTGGTCACGCCGTTTGTACCTCACGGCGATGTGAGCTGCGCCACCTGAGCTACGTGGGCAGAGTGCGTGATAACACGCAGGCGAATCAATGTGTCATTTGATAGAATATGTGTCCGACACCCACGGCTCCGACAGTTCTCGCCCAATCTTGTTGCCGGCTCGCGCCAATATCCGCGTGCTGGCGAAGTCGAACTCATGGCTTCCCTCCAACGTGTGAGTAGCGATTTGAGATAGTGCGTCGCATTTCCGAAGAGCCCGTTTGTGCTCAAGTATTCGTGAGCTGAGACGTCGTCCTGTTTGGCCTGTGTATTGAAAAGGACAGTTATGGCACGGGGCTACACTCGACTGCTCGTCTGCGTCCAGCCGATTCTTCATTTTCATGATCCTGCTAGGCATGATAGCCGCCGGATGATGAGCGATGCCCACGCCTAACTCTGACGCCATGCAATCCGTAGCCTCGGACACATACTTTATGTTTGGTAAGGAATGCAAAATTGTTTGTATATCTATTTCGTTTGTCCTGGGGAGCGCATATTCTCTTCCATAGACACAACTGCTTATTTGCAAGCATCTTTTTGTTTTCGTTTTGTTAATTCAGATGCGAAAAGCTGCAAATTTTGGGCGCGTCGGCGTTGGTAGACGCATATACACCCGCGCTGTCAGTTGCACTGTAGTAAATGAATTCAGTCGGCCGGATCTTGGCAGGACAAACGCAGGGGCTGTCTGAACTCATCACACCTCTTAAAAATTTCATAAAAGTGACAACTGTGCTGGCAACTTTAAAAAAGGACTTGACAAGTGACTGTTCTGGCTCTTGTTGATATTACAAGCAGCATCAACCAGTGCAGTCGCAGATTTGGGAACCAAACATTTCAGTTGTTACAGAAAATTATTTTGGAGCGAGGGTGGTCCTACAGCCCTACTTTCTTGATACCATATGGTGGACTAACTAAAGCAACTCTAGTTAGCATACGGTTGGTGGGCTACATCATGAAAAGTCAACCGAAATTCCGAAATGCGATCTCGTTTCGAAAAGATTAATTAAGTAGTGTTGTAAAACTTATCATCATGCAGCATAATTCTATAATGATCGAGTTACCTCAGAGCGTCGGCTTCGAATGAACTTATTTTCAACTACATGCACTATCGATACTCTGCAAAAAATGACTTTTTAAGTGGCATGCGATTTTCCCATTTATTTTCGATGGCCCTAAAAGTTCAATTAAATTTCATGAAAAAATACATAAAAATATTCATTCTTTTACTGATTCGGTAGAAAATTATACAGAATGAAGGGTATAATTCGTTTTCAACAAAGTTTATAATTGTGAGATTTTTTAATACCGTTAAATGGCCGTTCATGAAACGTCATGTACCTGCATTTACGAATGTGGCTTGTACAGTTAACAATATCGCTCAAATCCACTGCTTCATTTCATGAACCTCATATGGTCTCCTCTTAACACCGTAGAGAAATGCGTGGTTTTCCGTACACGGAAAATATACAGCTTGTAGTTTTGAAACTCGGAATGCAAGTCTAACAGCAGGTCGGGTTCAGAAATATTCGGGAATTAGAAAAAGTTTTTAAAACCAAATTATACTGTTCCTTCGGATATAAAATTTAAAGAAGACGTGATTTTCTGCCGAATAAGTAAACGAATGAATTTTTTATGCATTTTTTTCATGAAATTTAATTGAATTTTCAAGGGCATCGAAAATCAATGAGAAAATTGCGTGCTACATGCGTAGTGGTTTTTTGCGGAGTATGGACATTGCGCGTAGTTTAAAATAAGTTCACTCGAAAGCCGACATTCTGATGTAACTGGATCACTATAGATTTACGCTGCATGATGCTAGGTCTTACAACTCTACTTAATAAGTCTTTTCAAAAGGAGAACGCATCTCGAAATTTCGATGGACTTTTCATGAATTAACTCACCTACTGTACCTAACTTTACCACTCGCTGTATGAGGAAGGGCAAGGAGGCGCAAGCGGGAGCTCGAATTCTGCGCGGGGAAGCGAGCGTGGACCGGTACTTGGTGTAATCGCGACACGACCACTCTCTGAATTAAGAGGATGGCTAGGACGCACTCACAACGAGGAGGCCACGAAGGGAGACCGAGTGGTTGTTCGCAGTGCATGGCCGCTATGGTCCGTCCGAACGATGCCGTTAGCAAGCCTACTTGGCCACTCACTGGATTAAGATAATAAGGAGGGCGCAAGCAGGGCTGGAAGCACGCACAGGGAAGCGCGTGTGAACTGATACCTGATGTAACCGAGTATGGCGTATAGGCACTGCCTCTGGAGACACAGTCACTCGCTGGATTCAAATAGCAGGGAAAGCGCAAACATTTGATGTAGGTAATGTCAGCGTAATCATAATTACAAAAGTTGTTTTAGGAAAATAACTGTATGGTATCAATCAAGTGGAGCTGCAGGACCAAACCTTGCCTGATTCTGGACGGCACTGCGTACAACAAAATGTAGCCCTATAGTCGTTACCACCGTCGTCCAAAAATGTGCCTATTCGGGGTCTTTTCAACCTTTATCTGTTGTCCGTTAAGTAGATTGTTTAGTATAGCACAGATCACTTGCTGGGCGGATATTCACAATTTCCTTTTAAGCACTAAAGAACGTAGTGTTGGACTTGAAAGAGAACAAAAGCCAACCTGTCAATGTCACCCGTTCAGCCTTCGTTTTAACATATCCTGATCTGTTTTGTGTGCATTACAGCCCCACATGGCGTGTGTATTCCTCAGAGCCATTAACCATGATTTAACTTCTTCTTTCTGCACCTGGTCCCAAAATCTCTAAAGGCATTTTCTCACCTCTAGTGCTTACGCAGGTTTTCGAATAGCTACTCAAAATATGCTGGCGGTTGCGATTTTACACGGGGACTCATTGTCGATTGAACCAAAGGAGACTTGGCCTAAGTATCCATCAACAGCCAATCGTACCTCGTGTCTCATCTGGGGAGTGTCCGAGGTTTGGCCCCAAGTTCTGATGAATAGTATGCTAGACATTCCAACGTCCGGGCCACAGTTTTACGCTCCGCTGACTGCGGTCACAACCAATCAAAAGCAAATCTAAAGGATGCTGGGCAATCTGTCTTGAGGAGGCGACGGAATACAGAGGTCTTGAATCGTCCGGTGGCTACAATTTAGAGCTGATGTTGCTCCGCCAAGGGTAGGTTGTCAACTCCATCTTGGGCATTATGCTGCCATATGGAGCATACACGAGCCAAAGGCTGAATAAATGATCGCAGTCTAGGCACATATTCTTCTATGTCCCTAAAAAGATGGCATACAGAGTCAATAAAAGTATGCAGTGGATGCGGACTATGTTGTACATTTCATGACGAGCAGTGGTAAATGGTCAGATACGGTGCTATATGAATGGGCATTGAGCGGTCTTAAAAATTCTCATTATTTTTATCTTTTTACAACCCAATTATACGTCTTCTTTGAATATAAAATATAAAAATGACACGACTCTCTTTCAAACCACTGAAAGAAAGTATATTCTCGTCTGTGGTATCTATAAAATATATTTGAATTTTCAATGCCATCAAAAATCAATAAGAAAATAGCATGCCTATTACATAGTCATGCGCCATTTCGTATGGCATTGAAAGGACGGCGTGTACCGCCGTCGATGTATACAAACAAAGTAGCAGATAAAACATGGTGAAAAATCAAGCATCCTATTCTTCATTAAATATGACGACTGCTGCGTAAATTGCAGCATCCAGGAGTTTAATTTTGACATCAAAGTTACAGAAGAAAAAACTGTGTTTTCCCAACCCACGACAAACGTTTAACGCCGTTTTGGCCTCAGTGACAAATATAAAACTTGATGTGTATTTTGCGTTTACGGAACATCGTAAATTTTACACGTTATTAAGAGGAAACCACACAGCCTTAGTAAAATTCAACAGTGAAGTTGCACCACATTGTAAACTTTACAATTACTATAAGTAGATGCAGAAAGAGGATGTGTTACGAACAAGCACTTCACGATCTTAAAAAATCTCATAATAAGAAACTTTTAAACTCGAGTTCTAGCCTTGCTTTAAGCTTAAAATTTTACGAGGACTTTATCTTCTACCAAATGAATGAAGGGGTCAAAATGTTATGCATGCATTCTATGAGGAGTAATTGAATTAATGAGGACATCCCAAATCAGTGAGAAGCATTCACACTATTTACTGTTCAAGGTCTATTCATAGAGCATCGTAAATTTCCGTTTACCAATGTTTCTCATGAAATGAACAATATATGCCGCGTCATTGCTATAGATTATGAACTTTATGTGCTATATTTTGAAAACATAGCGGAAAATATGATTTTCCATAAGCCGAAAGCAAGAAGCTTATAGGCATAAATCGCTAAACACTAATGCAACGGCTGCCCAGGCTCAAAATTATTCGGAAATTAGGAAACCTTTTTAAGGCTCCTCGGGTGTAAACTGTAAAGACTACGTGATGCTCAACCCTAACAAATAACACAAGGCTTATTTTGTACATGCTTTCTATAAAATATATTTAAATTTATAAGACCATCGATAATCAGTGTGAAGAAAGCATGCTACATAAGTAGCCATTTTTTATCGCGGGCGTTTCTTACAGGAGACCGAAAGAAAGTGCATTCAAAAACCGACGCACTACCGCGTACGAAAAATCACAAGATTATGCCGCAAGATAATAATTATTACAACTTCACCTAAGTAAACCTTCCTAGTTGAAAACGCATTACAAAATTTCAACATACGTTTAATGAGCTCAGTCACTCACTGTAATTTAAAGGCCTACTCAAGGTCATCGGTTTTGACGTTCATGATAAATGTATTGGGATGCGGGAGAAGTTTATTATATCATACAACTCTGTCCTTTCGGCAAATAAAAAACAAAGTGCCTGCTTGCGGCGGCTAATACGAGTACTCTCTGGGCTTTATTTTGACGAATTCGCTTGATATGTGCCGGAGGATTGACAAATAGCACTGCCCTGTGGAGGATTTATCTGGCCGCTCAAATGAATGCCCTTTTTCGCGGCTTTTCATCCGGTTCCTTTGGACGGACTTTTCAAACCGTCCATGTGTGTGACCTGGACTGTTGCGGTCACACGGATTACATGGTTTATACAGTAGGTTACGTAAATACTTAAACATGCACGAATTCGCGAACGATCTCTTTTTCATCGGAAACCTGTCCAAAATTGCTCTACCATTTTCCGTCAAGTAAAAACTCGAAAGCATTATTGAAAGCAGTATTTTGTTAGTCAGAAATAACATCTTTCTTCGAATAGGAAATGCCGAAAGCTCGAATGGTGGTATCTTCCGAAATCCCCAGTATTTTATATTACTTGAAGGTATTTAACGAAGTAGTGAGTTCTTGGGCGTTCCTTTTTGTACAGATGGTGCCTTGGGTCACACTTGTAGATCCGCCGAAAATTGGGGCTCAATTGTCGGGAACAGATAACGCCCACGATGAAGGCCTATTATGAATATGATTGTCAAATGAGGAGCCTTCTCTAATCGCCAGTGAATATGAAGGTGCTTTTCCAGGATGTTACACGGAGAAGTATCCAAGTCTGCGGCCAATGCTACAGAAAATCAGCGAAAAACTAGGAGCTTTTTACATCGCCCACACACTCTGCTGACAAAAACTAATAATTTTTCCGTCGTATAAGAACATATTTCTTTCTCTTTGTCTGGAATCCCTTGTTTTATATTAATTTGCTTTTAAAATTCATTCTTCCAGAAAATTGCTAAAATCGTTGATGCTGCGCAGTCTCGTTTTTTAATCACGTATTATCCGAAGTTAAACAGCATAAAAAGGCGGTTTTCAACATATCCAAAAATTGAAACGGGGGCTTGACGGTATACTTTCTCGTGGATATTTGCATGCGTCAGGAAAATACAGGCGAATTAGAGCACATTTTTGCAATGCTCGTTATTGCCTTTTAGGGCATTAGGCCACACACATTCAGAGACTGCCATTTTTAATAAGAAAACTTTACTGATTTTATGCAAATAACGTGCTTACTCGTGTGTGGTCTCGTTTTTCTCTATGCAAACTGGAATATAAAACTTTAGCTTGATGTCGACAGTCTTTGCACTTATTTCCCGTTTACTCGGTGGCCTCTAGCTGAATGACGGGCATTGATGTATGCTAGTTAGCAGTATGGCAAATCGGATAACTGTAACATGGCCCTGATTTCCACCTAAAATTCCAAACTCTTTTGTTCATTAAATATTTTAGAAATATATTCCGCCCGAGAAAATGACCTTTTGCCAGCGTGCTAAGTTCGTAAGTAGAGTGCACAACATTCGAGATGCCCGAACTACACTTAGTGACCGATTTCATGAGATGTTGGCCGAAATACTGAAATGCGTTTCCAATTTGGAAGGATTACTTAGGCGCAGTCTTAATGCTGATTGTCTAGCGGCATAATCCTATAATATTTCGGATTCGGCAGGATGTCAGCTTTTTAATAAACTGCTTTTAGATCTCCTGTAGAAACAGTACTCGATAAACAAGACTACTTATGCAACATACATTTTCCCCATTGTTTTTCGATGGTCTTGCAAATTCAAATATATCTTGTAGAAACCAATAACAAAAATTAGCTTTCTAACGGTCATTTGATAGAGAATCACGTCTTCTTTATAATTAATACTCGAAAAAGGAGAATAACTAGGCTTTAAGAAAGTTTCTAATTATGAGATCTTTTGAGACCGCGCCATGTCAATTCACATAGCATCGTACCTGACCGTTTACCACGGCTCCTCATGAAATGTACAACATAGTCCGCATCCATTGCAAAATTTTGTGGACTCTGTATGATATCTTTTCAAAGGCATAGAAAAATACGTGATTTTCTTTACGCGGAATGCATGCACCTTGTAGACTGAAATCAGTAAGTGCTAATGCAACGAATGATCAGGCTCCAAATTATTGGGCAATTAGAAAACTTTTTTAAAACCTAATTATACTCCTTCTTTCAGTATAAAATATAAAGAATACGTGATTCTCTATTAAGTAACTAAAAGAAAACATTTTTTTGTTTATGGTTTCTATAAGTTATATTTGAATTTGCAAGACCATCAAAAATCAAGAGGAAAAAGGCATGCTAGTTAAGTAGTCATTTTTTATGGAGTACGGTTTCTACAGGAGATTTAAAAGCAGTTTATTAAAAAGCTGACATCCTGCCGTGTCCGAAATGTTGTATGATTATGCCGCAAGATAATTAGTATTACAACCGCGATCCCGTAATCCTTCCAAATCGAAAACGTATTTCAGAATGTCAGCCAACATTTCATGAGATCGGTCACTCACTGTAATCATCTAGATCTCGGTCATCATTTTCCATCCGCGGTAGAGGTGAACTTAATGATGCCATAGTCCCTGAAAACTGGACAGGCGGGGGGTGTAGGTGAGATTCTCCACGGTTAAACATATCGTCTTTTATAATTAGCACATAAAAATGGGACTCAAAAGCAAGGTAAATCAAGAAATCGTCGTCCAACAACTGCATTGTCGACTGATCTTGATATGTTCTCGACATTTCCCTGTCTTTACCTACCATATATAAGCTCCGTTACCTTACAACTGGATTATAATGCGTCAATATTGGAATCATCAAACGAAAAAAAGAAAATAGGATGGATGGAACGGAATGTTTATTGGCTAACGATCGTTTTTGATAAATAATGAGCAGAACTGTATAGTTATGTATACAGCACTCTTTCGGGCTTGTTTGTCTTCATTCAGCCAATCATAACCCTGACCATCAGCTGGTACCGGAAACACAAACATGCGCACAGACGCACCTGGCGCAGCTGGTCCACCACTGGGGTCTACCAGATGGGTCATAAGCACTTCATCGAAACAAAGTTCATCAGTGCTTCGCCACCTGCCATTCTCTGTCGCTGCAGATCGGGTATTTATTCACTCAGGAACAGTGCTGTATCAATCTACCCCCCAGACTCTGTCGTCTCCCCTCTGCTATCATAGCTTGGCCGACTTCGGCCTGATAGGTGGTTGCCTGTTCGTGACCCCTATCGCCCATACGAAGCTTATTTGCTTCGGGAAGCCAATGGATCGGTGTGCGCCCATATATATGGTAGGGGGCGCTCACCGATCGTTCTTACGGAACTCTTTCGTTCCGTTGTGCCTTACAGGCTCTCTCTAGAGCCCAACCAGCGGCCGCATAGCGGCGTATGATATAAGCAATATGTTATTACCGACAAAGGCAAGGGAGACTGGAACGGCCATTTCTGGCTTATTAGCCGTCGTCAACCAGTCATAACCAACCCCGAAGCGTGGAACACCCGAGGCTCGAACTCGCGACGTGTTAGTTAGAAGTCCCTGCCTCTAACCACTGAGCCAGGAGCTTGTTGCCCTGTCGGTTTTCGATCGGGAAAACCAATAGGGCAACCAACCCAACGAGTGAGGCCCATAAGAACGATCGGTGAGCGCCCCTCCATCATTGTATATTCCCGATCGAAACCGACAGGGCAACGGGCTCGTGGCCCAGCGGCTAGAGACATGGACTTCTAACTAACAGGTCGCGAGTTCGATCCTCGGGTGTCCCACACTTCGTGGTTGGGTAGGACTGACTGAAAACAGCTAATAAGCCAGAAATGACCATTCCAGTCTCCCTTGTCTTTGTCGGTAATAACATACTCCAGACCAAATTTATCTTTGCCTGCAGAAAACCCTGTTACACGTGAGTCTCAGAATTTTGCTTCTCCTTGAGAAACAGCACTAGGTCTCTTTTTCCAGCTATCGCGCACTCGTGAAAATCCCTCAACCACTGAATCTCCCAATTACCGACCTTCGGAAAAATCGCTTGTCATAAATTGCACATCTTTTCCCCATTTTCTGTCAGCCCTCTTTCATTTCTTTTGCTTCGCCTTTGCGAGCGACTGCGTTCGGTCAACGGATCTTCCACTGTCGAAGAGCAGAAATTAAAAAAGGACCGCAATGTCCCCGAAAATTCCACTTAGATATTTCTAAAATCCTCCCGACGACAATGCTTTGGCCGTTTTCATGTGCAAGCACTTGGTCTCCAAGGAAGGGGAGATTCAGCTTATTCCCTCAGTGTGGCGAGATGGGCGAATGGGAGGGGGTTTTGTAGGACATTTTAGCACCCCTCTCGTCATATCGAAGCCGACCCTTTTGCGTTCATCGGCTGCTGCTTTTATCTCAAGCATCCTGAAAATCTGAGGTTTGCGCTGGCAGAAGTGCAGACACATTTTTTTCTCGTGGTTCTGAAGAATCCCAGTTTGTGCTGTCCCCTCAAATGAGAGGGGATTCAAGACCTCCAGAAAGGCGGCGAGTTTTCTTTGCTTAACCAAGGCCAGAGAGACATTGTCAACACACAGTTTTATTTAGGATTCGGTATCACTATTCGAGAGATCGTCTGACCGTTTTAATTTTTTTAAGATAAGCCAGAACTTTAAGAGCTCATGAATGCTGACCGTAAAACTTTTATTGCCGTAGTTACCTAGAAGGTCCTAAGAGTACTTTGAGACAGAACTCCCCATTTATCCTGGAAGAATTTTTAAAGCGGAGTTTATTCTTACGTGTGCTCTGACCGAGAGTTTATTGCATTCGTACAGATTGCAAGTAGTATGTCCATACGTCGTGGTTCCTTTTACCACTACTTTATTTAATTTACATATTTACTTTGGATATAAAAAACGCGTTTTTAAAGCTTGTGTTCGCATAAAAGAACACTTTTTGTAAGACCGAAACGTATCCACTTTTCCCCTGAAATCCACGCTTACATGGTTGTTAATTACTTTTGTTCGCTAGAAGTCTGCATTTAGTAACCGACCTTGGAAACGATACTTTCGATAATATGATTGCCGTATCAGTTTACTTGGACTACAGTGATTCAATCATCGTTTGATTATCTGTCCCGAAATGACACTATTTAAAGTGTGCTCATCTTTCTTATTTTTTGGTGAAAGCCGCAGAGAAATGAGGCCTGTTAACGTTACATGACAGTGTATTAAATTTATATGATATGAAGTTTAATCATAATAGTGTCTGGACGTTGGCTAATACCTAAGCGAGTCAGGACGTCCTAGGAAACTCACAGCTTATAAACTTACGTGATATTCTTGCGAATTTATTCTGCTGGTACCATTCTCGTACGCATTGTGAACAACGCTCAACAACGGCATTGGGGTGGTGTTGAGGGCTCTCTGGTTTACGAGGTAAAGTACGATCTGGGTTAATTTCAGGCTGATGGTCATATTGTGATCCAACTCAAGTTCTCGCACGTTCATTTGAAAAGTAAAATTCGCCTACTTTGTGTACGCCCGCCAGTTTCCCATAGATGGCTCAAAAGTACTGCATGATGCTTGATCCGCCAAAAAACCACTTAAAAGCAAAATTCGTCATTTGGAATGAAAAAGATAATGATGTGCGCCTGGTTTTTGGCTTCTTATTCAAACCAATCAGTGATAGCAGCAGATAGATGTTGCACACTCGCAAGAAATGTACTGGGTGAAGAAGACAGTTGCTGTGCAACCGCATATCTATACTGATACCACACAAGAGGTCGACCGTCGGTTCTGACTATGTCCGACGTGTGCTCCACAAAAAGGTGAGAGCGGGCGCGGCGACTTGCGCGTGATTTAGTTTATAGTGATGGTCGACTTTCGCCGCATCAACCGCACCCTGTCTTCCCCCTCCCCACCCGAACCCGTTGTCATGACAAAGTCAAGAAGACCGGAGGCGGGGGAGGGCGCAGGTGGATGACACGGTCGAGCCCGCACTTGGGCGCTCCAAACCCCCTGGTCCACACAATAAATGACCAGGTTTTTGAACAGCAGCAACAGTGGGGGCCCTCAGGGGTCCCACTGTGCGCGACGTCTGCCGGCAAGTGGATCTGTCAACGCATCCCGAAATGTTGACATTTATTATGGTGCCCAATTCGATAACGCCTGCCAGAATCCGATATGGCCCCCGTATTGATCCAATGCATCTAGCATGTGGCCCGATTGGGGAGTACATACTGATACCAGCACCTACAGTAAGTGATCGATCTCAGGAAATGCTGCTGAAATTCGAAAATGTATTTTTGATTAAGAAGGATTACTAAGGTGCGGTTGAAAAACTGACTATCTTGCGGTACATTCCTATGATATGTCAAACTCTGCAGGATGTCGGCTTTTGAATAAACTGCTTTTCAAACTCCCATTAAAACCGTACTCGGAAAAAATGACTACATAGGTAGCATGCATTTCCCCCATGGACTTTTGGTGGTCTTGCAGATTCAAATATATTTTACAGAAACCACGAGCAAAGGTATGTCTTCTTTCAGTCATTTGATAGAGAAACACGTTATTTTTATATGTTATACTCAGAAGAGAAGTATAACTAGGTTTTAAATAAGTTTTTTAATTGCCGTATAACTTGGAGCCTGATCAGTCGTTGCATTAGCGCTTACTGATTTCAGTCTACAAGGTGCATGCGTTCCACGTAAAAAATCATATATTCTTTTCCACCTTTGGAAAGATACCATATAGAGTCCGTAAAATGTCTCAATGGGTGGCACTATATTGTTCTTTTCATGCGTAACCGTGGTAAACGGATAGGTACGATGCTATATGAATGAACATTGCACGATCTTAAAAGTCTCATAATTAGAAACACTTTTAAAACCTTGTTATACTCATTCTTCGAGTAAAAAAGATAAATATGACGTGATTCTCCATTAAGCGACTGAAAAAGGCATACATTTGCTCGTGGTTTCTATAAAATATATTTGAGATTGCCACACCATCAAAAGTCAATGGGGGAATGCATGCCATTTATGTAATCATTTTTTTCCGAGTAGGGTTTTCACAGGCGTTTGAAAAGCAGTTTGTTCAAAAGCCGACGTCCTTTCGAGTCCTAAATATTATAAGATTATGCCGCAAGATAATCACTATTATAACCGCGCCTACGTAATCCTTCTTAATCAAAAACACATTTTTTGAATTTCAGCAGCGTTTTATGAGATCGGTCATTCACTGTACTTTTTAATTTACAAACATATGGTTTAATCATATTTAAATAGCCACTGGATGGCATCCTGTTTCATATGAATACAGCTAGGATCATGTTACGAAGTAAGCAGTTAGGATTCCCGACCTAAAACATCTTTTTCCGGGAGAATGTTTCTCACATGTGCTAGCTTCGCCTAATCCTGCTGTCGCATGGCACAGCCGCGGGAGGAGTAATTCATCAGTGCCTCCCAGTGTTCTAGTGGGTTTCCTGGCAGATATTCAAGTTTTGAAATTCCAAATTTTGGTAAGATGTGGTTTCGTAGCCCCATCTGATGGACACGATAATGTTGGGGTCATAGATAGGGGTTATGGTTGGTGGCACTGCCACGACAAGAAACATCTGGAGTCGTTTACCGGATCTGGTGCAGTTGCGAACAAAGCGACTACGTCGGAGAAACTGGAAGACTGCTCCGGACGCGAATCGCCGAACACGTGGCAGCTGTACGGAGAAATGACGCCAACTCTCAGGTCGCGACCCATTCGACGAGACCCGGCCACATAGTCAAGTTCGATGAGGCCGAAATTCTCGCGAAAGGGGATAATCGCGTGAGCCGCGAGTTGCTTGAGTCATGGTTCACGGGATCTCAGTCTATCAACAAGTGCAACGACATTCCCACTCCATATTCTGTGCTGAGGCATAGACTGGCCAAAGCAATCGACCACTCGAGGAGCGCGCAAGCCGGTGAGCCAGATGGTCGAGCAATCATCACGTCAGTATCCAACACGGGTGATGAGATGTCAGCAATTAACAACTTGCATGCCGGCCATCAAGCAATTAGCGCACCAGCGGACAACAATCCTTGATGAAGGGAGCACGGTTAATTGTTGTAGGTATGCGGTAGCATGGCGACTGCATCCTATAAATACTGCGACTTCCTGTACACGAGCCGCCCTTTTCTGCAACTGTCTCTGATGATGGATTCAAGAAAGAATCCGAAACGTCAGGCAAATAAAGCCATTGTTCCAGCGATCGCTTCTTCTTCTTCTTCTGATCAACTTTTCTTTTGTATACAACTATCTGACCTCGTCGCCTGTGCGTTCCAAATGTAAAAACCCTATTACTACCGGTCCCGTATTACTGGTGGCTGGGGTTCATTTACTTCATTTGGGGCTACAAACCCCATTCGCATCCAATATGTGGCTCGTTTGTGGGTAAAAACTGATACCAACACCTATATCAATGTTAGCTGCTCTCTCATTCATCACCAGCAGCCGTAGTCGGTACGGTGATTGCCTGCTTTACCGCCTCCGAGTCGTCAATTACCGAATTTTTATCTTCTATGCTAGCAGTTGGCTTGCAAGCAACAAAACTACTTCCAGGGTTTCACATCTTTTCTTGCTAGGGGTAGCTGTAACCATGAATATAAAAACCGGTTCTGCGTTCTGTCCATCCCTTGACGGCCAGATCGACCTTGATCGAACTCCTGAAACAGTCCTTAGGAGTGCACTAAATGTAGCAGTCCAGGGTGTTTCCGGGGCACTTCACCGGGTCGCGCTATATTCTTAGTTTTACGCCTGAACAGGGCCTAAAAAGATTTGCTGGAAATATATCTGAATAAAAGGGCATAATTTTCGCACAAAGAGACTTGTACTTCCCCATGTCCAGAGAGCAGTGCAATTAAGACAACAAGTCTGCAGCCAGGGACATCTGCTAATAACTTAACAATCGCCCGTAGTGCATGGAGCCGCGCGTCCAAATGAACGACCTAGGTTGAGCAGAAGTATGGACAGATATGGGAAATGCCACCCTGTTTCTTTGAGTTAACGTATTTTGGTAAAAAGCTGAAATGTATGAAAGGTGAAAGTTCATTCTGATTGACATAACAGTAGACGTGCCAACTTATGAGATGTCGACGGAAATTTCGAAATGCCTTTTTCTCTCGAAAAGATGACTTAAATAGGGTTGTGATATTAACTGCCGTGCAGTATAATCTCAAAATATTTCAGACACTTTAAGATGCCGGCTTTTGAAGGAACTTCTTTTCGGCCGCCTGCAAAAACCACACTCTGTTGAAGATGACTGTATAGGTAGTATGCATTTTTCTCATTGATTTTCGATGTCTTTATAGATTTAGATATATTTTATAGAAAACATGCGTAAAATATTCACTCCTTTTACTCACTTAGTAGATAACCACGTCTTCGTCAAATGTTTTACTTGAAGGAGGAGCATAAGTCAGTTTTAAAACTTTTTCTGTTCCCAAATAGTTTTGAATTCAACCCGCCACTAAACTCGCATTCAGGGTCTCAAATCATAAGCTATTAAGAGAGGACCGTAAGAGGTTCATAACATTTTGCAGTGGATTTAAACCATATTGTAAACTATACATTAAATACTAGTAGATTCAGGGACATGATGTTTAATGGATGGGAATCCCACGGTCTTAAAGTCTGTTTTAAAACCGAATTATTCCCTTCCCTCAAGTACAAAAGACGCAGTTTTCTGCCATTTGAATAAAAAATTAATTTTTATGCTTGTTTTCTACGGAATATATTTGAACTTATAAGGGCATCCAAAAACCAATGAGAAACATCATCGCCACTTAAGTAGCCCTTTTTACAGCTGGCAGATTTTACAGGCGGCCGGAAGGAAGTTCATTCAAAAGCCAGTATTCCGAAAAAACTGAATTATTATGAGATTATGCTGTACGGTTATTAGTATGACAACCCTACTGAAGTAATATTTTCTAGTCGAAAACGCAGTTCAGAATTTCGGTCGACATTTCATGAGTTACCGCATCTATTGTACCATGCTCCCGGGATGGGTGCCAGCCAAGTGTTCATACGCGTTGTTCGGCGTTTTTTGACGGTGCATAACGCAATAGTAAGGGATTCAACAGTGTGGTTTCCGGTGTAAGCTTCCTTTTTTACTGGTAAACGTTTTACTTCCCTCAGAAAATTGTGTGTGAAGTCGAAGTAACTTCCTCTCTTGTTCGGTCCAAAGGTCGATTTTGATATTTTATGAAATTCTTCATCTTCAGCGGAATAACTGCCTAATGTCCACGCTACTTTCAGGCAGGCAGTAACATATTCTTGCCAATTGATTTTTATACTTCCAGTAAGCATACTAGCTAGCTTTATGGTGAAGGACTTATCTCATATCGGCATATTAATTTCTGAGGAGACTAAAAACCTTAACAGTAAAATTCCATGTCAAATGAACAGACTTCGTCGGTAGATTAGCACAAGATATGTCCTTGAGGATAGATAGCCAAATAATTAAAAACATGCATAACGTATTCACACACGCCCTCTGGCGATTTTCCAGTTAAACATCTACTGAAACTGCATAGTCATACAAGCAGGCGGAAAATTGGATCTTTGGTGAAGACAGCAATTATTTTGTTTTATTTCCTACTTGTGTGATTTTCGGAGCAAAAGTAACCCCAAGGTCGCCTGACAGGAGGCCACTGACCAGAAAGCCGCGATCCGACCGCCAAATGCAAGTTAGCACTTTCCGAGTATAATCAGGGCCTTTTCTCCACAAAGCTCCCGTTCTGGCGACTGAGGCGACTGCTGCATTTTAAGACAGCAGTAAACTCCCCGTTTTATTGTGTTCTTCCTTGATCAAGAAGGCGATGAACTTAAGTAGTGTGTTCACATGTCTCCTTTTCCGCAATGACAGGTTGGGCTGCATTTGCAAGATTATTTGGCATAAGGCGTCCTTCTCGTCGTATAAAATGAAATCTTTGCAGGAATGGGCAAAGAGGAATCCGTTGGTCATCAGTTAAACAGCATTTCCGAGTGGATTTCGTTTGTATTTTTTTATTGACAACTATCAACTGGCTCCACTTATCTCCAGGCCAGAGTCAGAAAGGAAATAAGGTCACAGTTTGTTCAAAATGAATTATTTTAAATCTGCCATAAAACCAATGCATAATATGAGCCTGGTGGATTCTAGATGTATTACTTAGGAAATCCTGCTTGGGCAGTCAACTTACTGTATCAGATTTGGTTGATCCAGACGTTGCAGTAGGTTGGGCGGGTAAATTTGATCCAAATGTAATCAGGCTCATGTCGCCCGGTGGGGCCTCGTGGCTCAGGTGGTTAGAGCGTTGGCTGTACTAAATCCTTCCCCCTTAATGCGTGGGTTCGAATCCCACCGAGGCGCCGAGTTTTTCACAGTTGGGTCAATATGAATTATTAAAAATCTGCCAAAATATCACGTTGTATTTCACATAAAGAGCACCCGTAAACATACGCACATGGCATTATTAGAACACATATTTTACGATCATACTTGTAAACCACTTTACACCATAGGCACCATTTCTTCCAGCATCAATCTTGCTCAACAATCTAATTTCCAGTCAACTAGCAAAAGCAAGAATATTCTTTTTGCATTGTCATAAAATATATTTGGGTTTACATGGATATCAACTGTCAATGAAAAAATAAATATACTCGAGTAGGCAGTTTAGCGAATGCGATTTTTTCAGACGGTCGGAAAGACACGCAATCAGAATTCGGCATCCCGGTGCGACGTTAATATCCTGAATATATGCTGCATGATAACTTATGTTATAAAACAACCTTAGTACATCATTCTAACCGACTTTCTATTCTGGAATTTCAGTTTATACTTTAATAGTTACGTCAACTACCACAGTTCAGGCAAAAGCTCTTTCTGTTGTTCTTCTCTCGTTTATTCTTTATCAAACAAGACTGAATTGAGCAGTATGTCGTTCCTGACGATGGCAAACGTGTCATCGACGTAAAGGTGTCAAAAGACCAGCTCCTGCTTGATCAAACCAATCTCTCCCAACTGGAGACTGGTGAGCCTACTGGAGTTCCTTTGATCCACCCATATACGTCTTCAATGGAGGTGAAGTAATTTTTTTGGAAAAGGCCGAAAAACTCCATGAGATGCTCAATCTCTACTGGGGTTTGAGTCTATTTGCATGCTCCGGCTTTTCCAGCATCTAGGGTTTCGGCCCATGACTGTTATTAGAACAGAAATAACCGTTGCGGTGTCCACAATCTTGCTCGGTAAGACTTCAGCAAAAAGCACAAAAGCATTCCGACCTGAAATTGGCATGGTGAAGTCTACGTCTACGCGTTCTCCTCCATGAAAAATTAGAAATAGGAATTTGCACCGACGTACGGGGAACCCATTTTCCCATGTCTGATGCCGCCTCAGAATGCTTACCGCCTCCATTACTCACATGTGCATATGTATGTGGTGTGAAGGTACCCTATATGGCTGAAAATAGAAATCCCTTTGCTGCAGTGAAGTCTGGCTGAAGTTATTAACTTCAATAGGTTAAATCTTTCAAAAATAGCAGTCGAACTGCCAGCGGTAAAAACGTGTATACACTTTGGAGATGCAATGTGGAAACCATTCCCCCGACTGACTATTTAAGTTCCAGTCATTACGTTTCATCAGTTTCGTCCTCTGCTGTGTGTTTATGCGTACCGGCGGTCTTGCGTGCGGACGTTGGCTTGGGCATGCAGGTAGGAGTCTTCCAACACGACTCCAGATGGATTAAAAGTGGGCAGATCCTGTTTTTTTTATTCTTTGCACTGCCAGAATTGCATCAAAAGGCTACAGCCGCAAACTTTAGGCAGTTTGAACAGACTCCAGCGAAGTTAAAAGGCATGGTCCGCCGGGACACCTGTGAAGGCGACACTCACAGACCTGTCCCCACTCCGGAACGGAAACGAACATCCCTAATTTGTTTTAAAGCTCCGAGCCCAGAGCTTCTCCACGTTTTCGTGTAGCGACGAACAGTCAAGAAGTGCCACGGGACACTGGAGTGGCTGCTTCTGGCCTGCTATTCATCACCAGACGCTGATGTCGGGGGTCCACGTGCTGTCGCGCTTGAGTTTTGAACCCAGATTTATTTTTAAAATTTTCAATCTCAGCCGGCAGAATGCCAGTCCGCTGTGGCGTCAGCAAGTTCCGAGGGCAGTGAAGTGCTGGGCACGGTTCAAACCTTGGGTATTCCAGCCAATCAGACTGACGGAAAAATGATGACTAATATGCCAGGAACAGACGTCGCAGTGTCCGCGATCTTTTCTAGTATCATTTTAATGAAAAGAGTAAAACTGTTTCGATTTGAGGCGCACTGCTTCGAGCTCAAAGGTTTTTTTATTAGTTTCTAATTACTCCAAATTCAGCGAATTCAGCCCCGTTGTGTGAGGTGCGAAAATGTGGACACCAAGTAGTGCAAAAGACCTTTTCTCAAGTTGCAGAACAAGTTACAGTTATAGGGCATCTAGGCCAATTACCGAACGACGGCGCAAGAGTGGAGGAGGAGACTCAAAATTTGAATTCTGTTTGAATTCTGCCGGACACGGTTCAAACTCCGGGTATTCCAGCAAATTAGGCTAAACATCGCTGGCGAATGACAATTAGTAGGCCAGAAATAGACGTCACAGTGTCCGCTATCTTTTTCAGGATCAATTTAATAAAAAGCGCAAAAGTATTTCGATCTGGTGCGTACTATTTCGAGTTCGGGTATGAGAATGAGAATTTGTGTCGAAGAATTTGTGATTCCCTCGGAGAAGCGTTATACTGTTAACACAAAGTCTGAGAGGCACCAGTCGCAACTGCTGGATGACGGGGGGCCAATGAAAGGCAAGTTATTGGGTAAGACGTAGTTATGTAGCCCACCTGATAAGCACAATACTGTTGAGTTGGGATTAGGGGCTAGGGTTAGAGATTAGCGTTAAAGATTAAGGCAACTATTTCTCAACCGACAATTCGACCGCTATTTCCGACGATGTCCACCGTGTGCTGCACAGCACACCTAATTATACTCCTTCCTTAAGTATAAAATATAAAGAATACGTGATTCTCTATTGATTGACTAAAATAAAGCATATTTTTGTTTATGGTTTTTATAAAATATATTTGAATTTCCAAGACCATCGAAAATCAATGGGAAAAATGCATGCTAATTAAGTAGTCATTTTTAACCGGGTGCGCTTTCCACAGGAGATCGAAAAGAAGTGCATTTAAAAGCCGACATCTAGCCAATTTCGAACTGTTATAAGCGTATGCCGCGAGATAATCAGTAGTACAACCGCGACCAAGTAATCCTTCCTAATCGAAAACGCATTTCAGAATTTCAGCCAACATTTTATGAGATCGGTCACTCGGTTTGACCGATGTTTCCGACGATGTCCACCGTGTGCTGCACTCAAAGTACAACCGCACATTCCCAATAGCTTTTTTTGCATACAACTACTTGACCTCGTCGCCTGTGCGTTCCCGGGGCCCACGTGTAAAAACCTCTACTCCCACCGGTCCCGTATTACAGGTGACTGGGGTTTGTTTACTTCAGGTGGGGCTACATAACCTCAGCTGAACAGTTATTTTATCCTTCATAGTTTTTTTCCAACTATCAAGCTGGTGCTCTTTTTCACATTTCTTCGCTGGGGGTCGCTATTTGTTTTTGAATCAACATTGATATTCGAACTCTGGTTCATACTTGACCAATTCTGGCAGACTGCTTTGACCGACTTCTGTGAAGTTCAAATCGCTCTCACACCTGTCATTCAACTTGTTACGAGACCTCGCACGACCAAAACGTGAATAAGACGGACCGCACCCTCTCAGAGTAGCATCAGAAACGAACTTACAACCCTCTAACAGCAAAAATTGGTCTCTCTGAATTATAAATGAGTGGCCACCTTCCTTGGGGAAAAGTGTTCTGCACGAACACTGTGGTCATTCCAATCCAAGCAGTGGACTTGTTTCAGCTTTTGCTACGAATAATCTCCTGCCTTCAAGCAATGTTTTCACAGTGGTTGCCCAGAAATTGCGATAACTTACGACGAGAAGATGCAAGTGGTATGGCCCTTTCCATACGAAATTATTTGAAAACAAAACGCCTTAGAAGAATTTCCTTAAGCCGGAGTTACGAAGTTCTTCACAGTGCGCAACCGGACTATAAGTGCACTCGGATTCGCCAACCTGTACTTGCTTGTCAAATGAGATACAGGACACGGACGAACCGCAGAAAGACTTGCAAGACAGTTGCGATCATCTCTTTGAAAATGACGGCGGGCAAATGCTAGCTAAATTTTCCAAATCCTCAAAACTTTCAATTCACTGAGGTCACGTAAATCAGATAGGCTAACGATCGTTCGTAGCAAGTGTAGCAGCCGCTCCAGTCCCCCTTTTCTCCGGCTCCGTTTTGTCGGTCGATGGCCGCGACAATCGTTGCCAGGCCGCTGACACACAACCACCCCCGCCGATTATAACTGGGTCCCCCTCCTGTCCAGCTGCAGTGACCACCGGCTGCCCCCACAAACTACTGTCACCTCATGCGCGTCGAACGACCTGGCTTGATACCCGTAAGCCCCTGTAATTATGCTTCCCCCTAATCCTCCCCTACTCCGTCCAATCTCATGATCAGCATCCAACCAGTCAACCCCACCTACTGACACACACTTTCACTCCCGCGTAAACTACACACCTTGACTGACGCTCTCCGTGAACGGACGCTTTTCTCTGTTGCAAGCAAACCGCCAACTTACGGCAACCTGCCCTGTGTACAGAATAAACTAGTCCTCACAGCTCCCTGACTTCTGTCATTAGACGAAACGAACTTATTGTGCGTGGTTTAAGTTGATCTCACATCCTTGAACGCCACACAAGAAAGGACCAGAATTCTGCAACCAAATATACGGCAGAAGTGCTACCTCATATAATGTAACCCGAGACAACGATAGGGTGTAGGACGCATAAATAATTTGAGCTAGCTAGTGGACCGTGTCATACGTTGAATGGTGGTCGGGGGGGTTTGTGTGTGCGGCCACGCACAGGACGGAGGGCAAGAAGACACGGAAAATAGGTAAATTTCTGCCAAAAGCCTTATCGTACGCTATCATTTGGCAAAGAAAGTGGGCGTAATAAATAAAAACTAAACAAAAGGCAATTTTTAAAAACTGGTGGACTTTGAATAAAGCGCCGCTAATGACCTTACTTTTGGTCAGGAAATGAAGGACATTTCAAACAATGGGAAAGGTGAATAATAAGTGATGCTTACAGTCACAGTGGATTTTAGGGTGAACTTTTGTAGTTGCCATCTACTTGTGCGTCCTGCGCCCTATTCTCATACAGTGCGTGACCTATCTCATGAAATGTTGGCTGAAATTCTGAAATGCGTTCTCGATTAGGAAGGATTACTTGGTCGCGGTTGTGATACTGATTATTTTAAGGCATACTCTTATAACATTTTGGACTTGGCAGGATGGCGGCTTTTAAATGCACTTCTTTTCACTCTCCTGTAGAAAGCATGCTCGGTAAAAAATGACTACCTAATTAGCATGCATTTTTCCCACTGATTTTCGATGGTCTTGGAAATTCAAATATATTTTATAGAAACCACAAACAAAATATGCATTCTTTTAGTTAATCAATAGAAAATCACGTCTTCTTTATATTTTATACTTAAGGAAGGAGTATAATTAGGTTTTAAAAAAGTTTTCTAATTGCCGAAAAATTTGGAGCCTTATCATTCGTTGCATTAGGGCTTAGTGATTACACTCTACAAGGTGCATGCATTCTGCGTAAAGAAAATCCCACATTTTTCTATGTCATTAAAGAGATATCATACAGGGTCCATAAAATGTTGCAATGGATGCGGACCATGTTGTACATTTCATGAGGAGCAGTGGTAAACGGCCAGGTACGATGCTATGTGAATGGACATATCGCGGTCTTAAAAAGTCTCATAATTAGAAACTTTTTTAAAACCTAATTATACTCCTTTCTTAAGTATGAAATATAAAGAAGACGTGATTCTCTATTGCTTAACTAAAAGAAAGCATATTTTTGTTTGTGGTTTCTATAGAATATCTTTGAATTTGCAAGACCATCGAAAATCAATGTGAAAAATGCATGCTATTTAAGTAGTCACTTTTCAACGAGCACGCTTTCTGCAGGAGGTTAAGAAGACGAGCGTTTAAAAGCCGACATCCTGCCGAGTCCAAAATGTTATAAGAGTATGTCTTAAAATAATCAGTATCACAACCGCGACCAAGTAATCCTTCCTAATCGAGAACGCATTTCAGAATTTCAGCCAACATTTCATGAGATAGGTCACTCACTGTACAAACAGAAATTCTGCAATGCATTTACGGTAAGATGTGGTCATGTAACTGCCTTTGATGGACACTACTGTTGACGAATTTCATGAAATGTTGGCCATAATTCTGGAATGCGTTTCTGAGTAGGGAGGACTACTTAGGCGCGGTTGTAATACTGATTATCTTGCACCATAATCTTATAATACTTCAGACTCGCCAGGATGTCGGCTTTTGAGTTCACTTCTTTCTGACCTCCTGCAGAAACCACAGTCAGTAAAAAACTACTAATTATGTAGCATGCATTCTTCACACTGATTTTCGATGGTCTTGTAACTTCAAATATATTTTGCAGAAAATATGCTTTCTTTTGCTCCTTCGGAAGGGAATCACATTGTCTTCATATTTTATGCCCGAAGAAAGTGCACATTAAGGTCTTAAACAGTTTGTAATTATGAGATTTTTGAGACCGTGCGATGTCCATGCATGCAACACCGCACGTATCCGTCTACTAATGCTCCTCATGAAATATACAACACAGTCCGGATCCATTGCAAAATTTCATGAACTTTATGTGGTATCTTTTTAGAGGTAAGGAGGAATATATGATTTTCCTTCCGCGGAAAGCATGCATCTTCTAGACTGAAATTGCTTAAGGCTGATGCAATGGCAGATCAGGCTGAAAATTATTCGGGACTTGGGAAACTTTTTTAAAACCTAACTACGCACCTTCTTCGGGCATACAATATGAAGACAATGTGATTTCCTTCCGAATGAGCAAAGGAAAGCATACTTTGCTTATGTTTTAGGCAAAATATATTTGAATTTATAGGACCATCAAAAAACAATAGGAAAAATGCATGCCACATAAGTAATCATTTTTTACTTAGTGTGGTTTCTGCAGGAGGTCAAAAAGAAGTGCATTCAAAAGCCGACATCCTGGTGAGTCCGAAATGTTATAGGGTTATGCTGCAATATAATCAGTATAACAACCCCACTTAAGTAGTCCTTCCTAATCGGAAACACATTCCTGAATTTTGGCTAACATTTCATGAGATCGGTCAGCACTGTACTTAATTCTTCTGTGTTCTTGTGATTACACTGACCTGGTGCTGCTGTGCGTTGCGATGTGTGCCCTGTTGGCGGCCTCATTTCTTTGTTTTCGTGTTCGCCTTTTTCGGCCCAATGACGGTGGTCCTTCTTGACTCTCGGCCTGTCCTCTCCTTCTAACTGTCTCGCTGGATATTTCAGGATTGCGGTTTACGACTGCAAATAAGGGTTGAGGTTAAGAGGTCAAGGCTAAGGGGTTAGGGATTAAGGATGCGGGTTAGGGTCAGGGGTTATGGTTAGGCATAGAATTTGGGGTTAGGGCAATTATTCCTCAACCACGCAAATTACAAAAGCGCATTTCCACCGGCTTTTCTTTTGTATACAATTACTTGACCCCGTCGCCTGTGCGCACCTCGGCCCCACGTGTAATAACCGCTATTACCACCGGTCCCGAAGTACGGGCGACTGGGGTTTGTTTATCTCATGTGCGGTTACATAGCCGCATCTGACCTTACCGTATATTTAACTGAAAAGGATAAGTTTAGTATGGGTGTCATATTAAGTGTCATGCAGCATAATCTCAATATATTCCATCCACATCAGGATGTCCGCTTGTGAGCGTGCTTCTTTTTGACCGCCTGCGAAGCAGCACTTTGCGAAGAATGACTACTTATGTAGGCTGCATTTTTTTCCATCGATTTTCGATGCCCTTAGAAATATGAGTACATTTTATGAAAAACAAGACCTATTTTTATTTCACTTTTTTGCCAGCAAATCATGTCAGCTTTAAAGTCTGTACTTTATGAAGAGATGTCTTTGGGCGTCAAAAAGTTTCTAACTATGTAACATTTTTGTGATCGTGAAGGGCCCATTCATAAATCATCGTATCTATCCGTTTATAATTGCTGGTTGTAAAGGGTGAAATATGGTCAGCAGGCATCTCAACATTTTATTAGCCCTGCATATAGCAATGCAGGATCATCCGCGCACAGAAAATATACGGTCCGTAATTTGGAAACCCTGAACACAAGTGTACCACTAAGTCGGGTTCAAAACTACTCAGAAATCGAAGAAGTTTTAAAACCATGAGACGCCCCTCCTTCAAATATAAACTTTAAATATGGCATACTTTGCCACCCAGTGCGTACAATAAGGAATACCTGTGCTCTTGTTTTCGATGAAATAGATTAGGGTTGATAAAGTCATCTAAGTTCAGTGGGAAATTGCATTCAATTTAAGAAGTCATTTTTACATAGATTTTTTTGCGGGCAGCGGGTAAGCAGCTCATCCAAAAGTCGCCATGCTGACATGACAGAAACCTATTTGGATTAGGCTGCACCACAAGGAATATGACAATCCAACTTAAATAATCCCTTCTGATCGAAAACACATTCTATAATTTCGGTCAGCAATTCGAGAGGTAGAACATCTACTGTATATAGTTGAGATTATGTTAAGCGATAACTATGCACGATTAATCCTAGAATTCATTTTATTACTCAAGCATGGGGGGAGGAGAAGGAGAAGGAGGAGGATGGGAATTAAGCGTAGTGTCATATTGTAGACAACGAAGGAATCTGAGGGAAGTAAGGTGAATCAATTAGCAGTAGGAGGTGAACGAAGAACAGTTGTCAAAACGACTGGATCATGCTGAGGGCCGACAAGGATGGCCGCTGAGACTGAACTGTATGCTTGAAAAAGAAGACACGATCGCCGGGACAGGAGCTTTATTAGCCTGACGTTTCGGATTCCTGCTCTAAGCCATCATCAGAGACATAAGCAGGTAAGGGTGGTTCATGCACATGCGGCTGCAGTATTTATAGGGTGCAGTAGCCATGCTACCGCATCCCTATGAGTATTCACGGCTCCCTCTCCTTCATCATGGATCGTTGCACGTGGCGTGATGGCCAATATTCGCGTCGTTAATTGCTGCAATTTCATCACGTGCGTTGGATGTTGGTGTGATGATTGCTCGACCATCTGACGCGCTGACCCGGGTGTTGGGAAGAGTATTCACCAGTGCGCTCCCCGCGTGGCCAATTACTCCGCCTAGACGAAGTCTCAGCACGCTGTATTGAATGGGAAGATCATTGCACTTGTTAATAGACGGGGGCCAGTAAACCATGACTCAAGCAGCTGCCGGCTCACGCGGTTGTCACCTCTTGCGAGAATTTCGGCCTCATCAAATTTGAATGTGTGGCCGCAACCCGTCGAATGAGCCGCAACTTGAGAGCTGGCGTCATTTCTCCGCACTGCTGCAGCGTGTTCGGCCATTCGCGTTCGGAGGTGTCTTCCGGTTTCTCCGACCTAGTTGCTTTGTCCGCAACTGCACCAGATCCGATAAATGACTCCAGACGTTTCTTGCCGTGGCAGTGGGTCTTTTGGTTTCATCAACTGACGCCTGATGGTTGCCTCCGGCCTGTGTGCAATTCCAACCCCAAGTGGTGCGAGAAGGCGGCCAACAGCTTCCAAAACGTTCTTGACATATGGAAGCGCTCGCCAAACTTTGGTTTCCGTGCGGTTAGGCCTTTCGTCCATTTTGCGTATACACCGGTCGAAAAAAGTTGCGCCGGTAGCCATTGGCTTTGAAGACCCGTCGGAGGTATTGTAGTTCAACAATCTTGTCTTCCGGCTCACTGCAGTGCGTTTCGACACGCCGATAGAGCGACCTTACACAACTGCGTTTGTGGCTGATTGGGTGGTTGCTGTTGAAGTTCAGTACTTGCATCGTATTTGTCGCTTTCCTGAACACTTTGGTTTTTAGTTCACCACAATCCTTGCGGCATACGAGGACATCCAGGAAAGCCAGCTGGTTGTTCTCTTCCTCCTCCATCGTAAATTGTATGACCGGGAACTGTATGCGCTGAGTGTATGACCGATGTCTCAGCCGCAGTCAAGGTAAGCCTTTGCAATAACCGCATGGAACTACGGTACTCGAAGGGCTACGTCCGATTCCACCTGAAGCTCAATCTCCACCAGATGTTCTAGCCTGAAACGTGGAACAATCGCGCGCCTACTCTTCATTAACTGAGCCTGCAGGCGTTCCTCAGTTCTCTTGAAAAACCACCGGGCCCGTCGACCGATGCCGGAGGAACAGACAAATGCGTCGACACACATAATGGTGGTCCGGAGCGACCAGTCATTCTCGTCTCGGAATAGATTTGAGCTGAGAGCCCAGGACCCTCAGTTAATACATCGCTAGTATTCAGGAGGACAGACCCAGTTTAACCGACCTCCCGTGAGTGATGAAAAGATCGGAAGCCGTCAGCCGCCTGCTTACACCGCTTTACAGTTTGAGTGGCGCGCAGACTAGAAGCAAATGTCATATGCCAATTCGTAAGGCCGATAAGAAATGTCTGCTGTAGCTTACCGGATCTGATGCAGTTTCGTGCAAAACAAACACGTCTGAGAAACTAGGAGATTACTCCTGACGCAACTAACTGAGCACGCAGCAGAAGTGAAAAGGAATGACGCGGGCCCCCAGATCGCGGCTCATTTGACTGAACCCGACAAAGCCCTCAAGTCTAGAGAGGGGAATGTTATCACAACTGCATGAGCCGTGAGCTTCTTGAGTCATGGTTCCCTGGCCTACCGATTGATCAACAAGCACAATGACCTACCAACCTCACATCATGTGCTGAGAGTTTGCCTGGACAAAGTAATTAGCCCTGCGGGGAGGGTGCGGGCGACCAACATGCCTACTGATTATCACGCCGAGACATCAAAACGACTAATGTCTCGGGGGTGAAATAACAAGTCATCATTTCATGAATTACGATCCAAAGCACTGAATACGGGAGTTGCCAAAGTGAAGGCTTGGCAACTGCGGTCTATAAATACTGTTCTCCTTGTGCCACCGTCGCCCTCATCTGCGTCGCCAGTTAACCAAACATTTTCGAACCTCTCTTGGCGTGCCCGCGATCATGCCATGGGATGTTTAAGTGTGTCGGAAGAAGTAGATCCTATTTAGGACTGAGGGTGCACTTTCGTAGCTTCTTCCTACTGCGGTTAGCGTTCTCATTCACGTAGCGTCTGAGCGTCCTCATTGTATTGCACGGAGTTGCTGACCAGCTCGTGTGTGACACGCGTAGCCGAATGTGTCGGCCAGCCACTGCGTCCACACTCATCTCCTGCGTCTTCTCACAGAAGCGCGATACGTGCGGAAAGAAGGCATGAAGTAGGTGCTCTGAAAGTCAAGTTTGCATCAGCCTGCGACGGTCAAACTAGTAGAGCGTTTAAAATATCTTTTTTGCATTTGTACTATGATAACAGAGGGGAGACGACAGAGTTTGGGGGTGTATTAATACAGCATTGCTTCGCGCTTGTTCGCCCTCATTCAGCCAATCATAACCCTGACCACCAGCAGCTGCGACCAGAAACACAAACATGCACACAGACGCACCTGGCGTAGTGGATCCACCACTGGAATCTACCAGATGGGTCATAAGCACTTCATCGAACCGAAGTTCATCAGTGCCTCGCCACCTGCCATTCTCTGTCGCTGCAGATCGGGTATTCACTCAATCAGGAATGGGCGCACACCGATCCATTGGCTTCCTGAAGCCTTGGCTTTCTCGAAGTAATAAATACCCGATCTGCAGCGACAGGGACTGGCAGATGGCGAGACACTGATGAACTTCGGTTCGATGAAGTGCTTATGACCCATCTGGTAGATCCCAGTAGTGGATCCACTGCGCCAGGTGCGTTTGTGCGCATGTTTGTGTTTCTGGTCACAGCTGCTGGTGGTCAGGGTTATGATTGGCTGAATGAAGGCACAATAAGCCCGAAACGGTACTGTATCAATTTACCCGCATTCTCCGTCGTCCCTCCTCGCTGCTATTATGACTTGGCCGACTTCGGCCTGATAATTGGTTGCCAGTTCGTGACCCTTATCGCCCATTTGAAGCTTTTTTGCTTCGGGAAGCCAATGGATCGGTGTGCGCCCATTCCTGAGTGTACTACGATTGTTAAAAAAATTCACACCTCTTGAGAAAGATATTTTTGCTGGCTTTTGATAAGACGGATATATTTTCCATTACAACTCGCAAAACATCAGTTTTCCTGACTTGGACGATGTAAAGAATCCTTACGCGAGAAAACTTCGGCAGCCGGCCAACCATTTGTGAAAAACTCATCAGCCTCAGTGGGATTCTAACCCGGCGACAGCAAGGACAACACTTTGGTTCAGCCAGCTCTGCTGACAGAAATGTTTGTTAGCTAGATTAATTAATATACAGAAGACGAGGAAAGCCTTCCTATCACCGGAACGACGAGCTTATTCTCACTATATTTCGGGAACTGGAAAGTATAGACGTGATCAGAAAACATTTTTCTTCCCATAGGACTCGGTGCTCTGTCTCTGCAAACAAAGCAGTCTATTTCTGTTTCCCTCTTCTTATACGTCACCTCTGTTTTAGAATAATACCTTCCGACGGTCTGCTGATGGCGGAGACTGTTCTGGCGTTGATATCGGACACAGGTTTTATGCTCATATCCATTAAATCTCTCATCTATTAATTTGTGTTCTGGCCTCGTGAATAGAGGACGTCTTTGCCGAAAATTTTGGAATGATGATTTCACAATAAAGCGTATTCCCCCCTCCCTCTCACCCTTTTGCGTAGTAATTATCCTTATGAGAGAGTGGAATTCGCTTTATTTTGAAATCATGAATTCAAGATGTTCAGCAAAAAATTGGTTCCATTCACTATGGGCAGTAAATAAGTTAGTAGACTATTCCAGAGTCAAAAAGCGTAAGACAAAAGGAATGATTATTATGAGGACGGTCCAAATCTTAGCTTTTGTATTTCTAATCTCTTCACACGTAAGATAGCGCGCCAGGAATGGCAATACAGAAGCTTGAAATGCCGATGTGAGACAAGACATAAGTCGGAAGTCACGGCTCATCGGGCGGGAAGACTCAGCAGAAATAAGATCAGAATGCAAGGGATGGGTAACATGATCTATAATCCGACCAGCAAATTGCTTGACCGTATTGAAATGCCGTTGTAGGATAATATCGACTAAAAAAATATAAGAAGCATAAGCGGCGGAAGAGAGCCTTTCGAGGACTCGTTTTAAAATTAAAAGCTTTTTTGAGCAAAGCAGAAAAAATGACAGGAAAGCAGTATAGGATAAGAGGAAGAATGCAGGCATCGATGAATCGCCAGACTAAGGGTTGAGGTGTGTGGTAGGGACGTAAACTTGCTATCAAAGAAAAATTAAGAGGTTATTCGGGGAGAGTTAAGGTGAACAGTACGTGACCTGTCTCATGAAACCTGGTAACAGACGCTGACGTGAGGCGTTATGTATTTTGATTGCCCGCTCATTCTCCTTTAGGAAGTGTCCTCATCTTGTGCAGAAATTATGTCTAAGTAATTGTTCAAGCAAAATGTTCATAAATTTGGTCGAAAATGGACGTCGCGGTATACTCGGACAATTTCCTACGCTAATACCTCTTCTGGGCTTCGGTTGCCCACCTGAGCGTGTTTTTCCTTGCTAGGAGAGTACTTTCCTTCAGAGAGTTTCAATAAACGGAGGTTGCTGGACTTGGAAATAAATTTTTAGTCTGGTGGTAACCGTGATAATCAACTTCCCAAAACAAAGGTTATTGAAAGAGAACAATGCGTGTTGTCGCTTTATAGAATTCAGATTAGCAGATCTGTGCGATTTTGGGCTATAAAGTGCAGTAATAACGCACACAGGCAATACTTCATTTAAATGGGCTAAAATTGCTTTGTCGATTGGAAAATCTTATGTTTTGTCACTGGAACAACCACCGCAAACTGTCGTTTTCAGCTTTGAACATATTAAATATTACGTTTTGTACAGCTTAGATTCTGGACATTCCTACTTCAAAAATGGAACGAGCAAAACATTAACATCTTCAGCAAATTATCGGTGTATATACAGCCAATCTGCCGTGCATTCATAATCGTAGAACGGAGTCTAAAGTTGACCAAAAACAATTCAACTGGCCGCAATATAATGCAAAAGGCATGTTCTTACGTTTATGGACGAAAAATATCAGCAAATTAAAAGAAACGACCGAAATTGTCAAATTTCCTCTCGAACTCGCGCTGTAAAAAATTAAAGTAATCAGACAATCGTCAACGGATTGCAGTATAATAACCCTCCTTATAGAGGTAATTTCTCAGAGACAGTTTTCTAATTGATATAAGGCATATTCGTTGTTGACTTTCGTTGTGGACGTCGTTTGTATACGACGATAAGTGTTCCTCTTCGCGTGATTCTTCGAAGGTGACCCAGATGACATTCTAAATGAAAAGAAAGCCCGAACACTGACTACTTCGGTAAATGCCTCCAGGAAGTACCTTATTTTAAAGTTTTTAACAGACGTATAATACAGTATCTGTCCTTATGAACGACTGGATGAAAACACTGAAAATCGTGGAATATTCATCGATAATTCAGAGTCGATCTGAAACCCAGCAAAATCCTGAACGAACGGAAAGTTCAAATTAGTTAAAAAAAGAAAAGGTCTCTTTACAAACAAAAAATAATAAGCTTACGCTTACACATGCCAATTCTATTTAAAATTATTTGGCCCTAAACGACCCGGCAACATGTGACCTCATGAAAACTTGTGTTTCTATGATGTCCCTGTCAGCGAAATCAACAGAAATCCTGCTTTTCTTTTTGAACCGCATGTCAATTAATTCAAAAGAGTAAAGGATGCCATGAATACTCGGCAAACTATTTTGGAATCCATACTCAGAATGTGGGCTGTTGACAAGGCGCCATACCTGGTATTGCACTAATTCTTAAAACATATTTAAATGTACACTTGACCAAAACATAATTTTTAACTATATTCTATTTGTGCTTTCATATGCACTCAGTTTTTCCCATCGGCAGACGTTTCGAAAATTTGACAATGAAGTTTACTAAATTGCAACTCCTTTTGACGTTTTCGGGATTTTGTGTTTTTCAAAAAAATCGGCAGTTCCACACAACGCAATATTGCCTTTATTATTTATTTAATGCATTTGATTCTCCTAAAGTTGTGGTTTATTAACTTGGTTGTTGGGTCCACGGATTGGTGTCGGTTTGCGAAAGATTAGAAATCATTTTTAAATTTCGACAAATTTCATGTGTTAGGTCACCCACTGTACTTTTGAACTTTCAACGCGCTACCAACGCGTCATCGCCAAACGAAATAAGCGCGAGAGGTCCGTTTCTCTTAGGAGAAGAAAGGGGACGGACGGTTTTCAAAACCGCTGTGCACCTTCAGGTGTGTGAGGTGGGTCCGTGGTTGTGGGAGGCGGGGGTGGGAATGCGAGCGAAGCTCGCCGGGGTGTGAGAATGTTGATGCTTCAGTGAGCAGACAGTCAGCTAAAGATGGACCAGCTGGGGGTGTTTAACGGGGCGTGTCAACAGCAAATGAGACCGTGGTGGTGGTGGTGGTGGT
>CACRXP010000974.1:136716-152294 GCA_902702965.1 Spirometra erinaceieuropaei
GGTGGTGGTGGTGGTGGTGGTGGTGGTGGTGGTGGTGGTGGTTGTCACTGCGGATGAAGTCCGGTGGAGATGGTGACGCTTCATTGAGCAGACGAACGAGAAGACGCAGACCAGTCGCGACTGTCGTTTTACCTAGCCCCTGAAAATTAGCCAGGTGTGCGGGGAGATGAACCTGGCGGTTTACACTCCCTACGCTTGAGTATCAGGCCCCGATAAGTGTTAACGAATGTCTGGCACTGGTGACGATGATAAATTCGGCAGAGACTCAGTTGAAGTTGTGCGAAAGCATAAAATGAGGGCTGATGGGTCACGCCGATGGACAGTCGTCCTACGACATCGTCCGAACGGTCAGCTTTACGCTGTCCTGGTCCCAAGTGTAGGCTCAACGTGGGCATTGCGAGTAAAGTAAGCCGAATGAGGATGCTGAAATAGTTAGTGGGAAAGTAGGCAAAGCCAAAACGGAAAAGAGCAACCTGATGTTTCGGTTTATAGGTAGGGTTAGTTTTGGGACTTGTGTTAGTGTCCGGCTGGGAATCGAGTATAGGGCTTGTGTTAAGTTTAAGGGGTCTGGTTAGAGTTAGGGTTTGGGCTGCGCCCTAAGTTTACGTTTAGTGTTAAGGTCGTGGTTAGTGTCAGTGCTAGGGTAAGGGTAGGATTGTGGTTGAGGTTCTGGGTTAGGGCTTGGGTCAGGGTTAAGGTTAGGGTCGGGACTTGGGTCAGGGGTAAGGTTAGGCTTAGGGTTAGGACTAGGGTCTGTGTTAGGTTTAGGGCTAGGTCCAGTGTTAGGTTTGGAGTTACATTTAGGTTCATAATGACGTTAGGGATTATGTTTACATTCGCGGTTACGATTAAATTTATCGTTAGGTCTGGGGCATTGCTGCCCCGCGTATCCAGTTAGACAGCTCTTTTGCGGGGATTCTGGGCATCCTTCAGTCTCGCGGCAGATTTCTCATGCATAAGGTTGCCTTTTCCGTTTCAGTCTTAGCTACTTCTCCCACTAACGATTTCAGCATCCCCCTTCAGCTTACTCTACTTTCAATGTCCGCATTGTGCTTACGCTTAGGACCAGGGTAGCATAACCGACACTTGCCGCATGGTCCAAATGGTCAGCGCTCGCAAGTAAGCCCAATCAGAGCTCAGGAGAAGTGTCAGCTAGTGTTATTACATGTCGGACACAAGAATATATGCA
Source organism: Spirometra erinaceieuropaei (assembly GCA_902702965.1). Classification (NCBI taxonomy): domain Eukaryota; kingdom Metazoa; phylum Platyhelminthes; class Cestoda; order Diphyllobothriidea; family Diphyllobothriidae; genus Spirometra; species Spirometra erinaceieuropaei. The sequence goes on from CACRXP010000974.1 coordinate 137,906, forward strand.
GGTGGCCCTGCGCTAAATTCCAGAGGATTCTTATTCCTATGTCCTGATTTTAATCCCGACCTACCACTCCCTAATTTTCACTCTAACCATAGCCATAATTCTAACCATGACTCAAACGCTAACCCCAACTCTACAGTGCGTGACCCATCTCATGAAATGTTGGCCGAAATTCGGTTAGGAAGGATTAATAACGTGGCGTTGCAATATTAATCATCTTGTGGCATAACCCTATAATAGTTAAGACTCGCCAGAATGTGGGCTTTTGAATGCACCTCTTTTCGATCCCCTGAATAAATGACGTTTGGTAGAAAATGGCTACTTATGTAGCATTTATTTTTCACGTTGATTTTCGGTGGTCTTATAAATTAAAATATATTTTATAGAAGTCATGCACGAAAATATGCTTTCTTTCACTCGTTTAGTAAAGAATCGCATTATGTTCACATTTTATACCTGGAGAAAGCGTATATTCAAGTTTTGAAAAAGTTTTCCAATTCCCGAGTAATTTTGAGCCTGATCAGCCGTTGCATTAGCACTTAGCGATTTTAGACTTCAAGGTGTATGCTTTCCGCGTAAGGATAATCATACATTCATCTATGTCTTTAAGAAGTTGCCATATAGAGTTTATAACATTTTGCAATGGATGCGGGCCATGTAAATTTTGTGAGGAGCATTAGTAAACTGTCATGTGCGATGCTGTATATATGGACATCTCACGGTCTTAAAAATCTCATAATTAGAAACTTATTTCAAACCAAAAGGTAAGCTTTTTTAGGGTTTAAAATGGAAAGAGAATGTGATTTTCTACCAAATGAGTAGTAGAAAGCATATTTTGTGCATGTTTTCTATAAACTATATTTGAATTTATAAAGCCATCGAAAATCATTGCGAAAAATGCATGCTATTTAAGTAGCCATTTTCTACCGAGCGTCGTTTCTGCAGAGGGTCAGAAAGAGGTGCATTCAAAAGCCGACATATTGAAAAGTCTGAAATATTATAAAATTACGCCACAAGATGATTAATATTACAACGCTGCGTTATTAATCCTTCCTAATCGAAAACGAATTTCAGAATTTCCGCCAGCATTTCAAGAGACCGGACACGCACTGTAACTCTCCCTGGAATTTGAAGGTAATGTTACTGCTATTCCGCTGATCTATTGGGCGAGACCCTTAGGTCGTAGCAGGGCCACGAGCAACGCAGAAATCCGCTTTATTCTAAAGGATACAAAATTTTTAGCAGAAAAGGGGGAGGCTCCATTCACTTCGGACAGAATATAAGCTAACAAATTACTCAAGAATCAAAACGTTCTACTCAGAAAGGAACGACTATTATGGGGCTAGTTCAAGTCTTAGCTTCCGTATTTCTGTCCTTCAAACGTAAAATAGTGAGCCCGGAATGGCAGTACAGAAAACTTATATACCGATGTAGGACACGAGATATGTCGACAGTCACGGCGCATGAGGCGAGGAGAATTCGCAGAGACTAGTTCAAATGCAGGGTATGGCCAAAGTCATCCGGAATTCGACCAGCAAATTGCTTGACCAACTTGAAATATCGTTGTGTGATCATATTCATTAAAAAGACATAAGAGACGGCGGCAACACAAGAGAGCATTCGGAGGACTCGTTTTAAAATAAGCATATGTTTTTCTGAGCAGAGCAGACAACATGACTGGAGAACAATGCAAATAAGAAGAAGAATGCATGCACCAAAGAGTCGCCAGACTAAGGGTCGGGTGGATCCGATGTCAAGACAGAGTAAAGATGGCCGGAGGCGGGGGAGGTCGCAGATGGATGGCAAGGCCGAGCCTGCACCTTGACGCTCCACTCTGCACCGCCGGCCCACATAGCAAATGACCAGGATTTTAATCAACAACAACAACAGTGGGGACGACCGCAGGAGTACCAATTTGCGCAACGTCTGCCGTCAATGGGTCTGCCACCGCACTCCAAAGTGTTGACATTTTGTTATGGTGCTCATTCCGACAGCACCAGCCAGAATCCGATATGGCCCCCGTCTATCACGTGGCCTGTTTGGGGGGGGGGGTGCGACAAGCATAGAGGACATGAAAGCAGGACTCTATCTGGAATACGATAGGCCGTACAACGAGGCGCCTAGAAAAGAGGGTACGCGAACATACTCCTACCTGACTAGGTAAAGGGGAAAATCAATCGATTTCAAGTTCGATTCTCGCACATCTGATAGATAAGAACCACCAAGTTGACGCCAAAGAAGCCTTTCAAGCTATCTACCGGGCACCAGCAAGCTACTCAAAAACCCTACGCAAACAAATGCCAGTAACAGCACTGGCAGCGACTATTTGGCTAGCTAATCCAGCACTCTGCTGTCAGAAGACGTTGATACAGGCTGTCTGTCTTCCCTGGCCGACTCCAGGTGGTGATCGCACGCCACCCCAAACCCCTACGAACAGTCACATCCACTCAACGTGTCTGACATACGGACTCTGCCCTCAAACCCTACCCCGAACCCCCCTCCCCAGCTCCAACGTCCTCAGCACGCTGACTCCGTCATGCAGGCGGCGTGGGAACAACGAGTGTGACTGACAGTTACCCCCGATACACAAACCCTGATCGTAGCTCATAAGTTGTTCCTCCAATTACCGAAGGCATATGTTTGCCAATTGACTTTTCCATTGCAACATGCGAATTTTGCGCAGAATATGTAAAATGCGCAAAGTTTACACGTTTCACGCGTTCCGCCACCTTACCTAAGTGAAAATACCATAACGGCCAAAATTAGACGGAGCCATACGATCCCGATCCTCAACCCCGGCAGAGGCCGACTTACCACGTCAGTTGGCAACTTCCTACGTCCCAACTCGCAATATGTCATGATGTGTTCACGTGCGTCATACCTGTAAGGAATGCGGTATTCTGCCTTGAAAGCAATTTTTCTTACGTGAAATTCCCTATACTTATCCAAACTGATGTTTTTTCGGTTCACATTATACGGCAGCTATGGTGATTGACTCCGCCACAGACGTAGAACGGTACTGCATTTGTAAAGTTCATTATTTCAGTAAGCTCATGGGATTCGTTTCTTTCTTTTTTTTATTCCAGATTGTTACTCCCCTCGTAAGTTGCGCACCAGCTGAGTTTTGTGGGCAGGTTTGCTATATGTGACTTTCGGAATTACATGCTCTGTTGATACAGGAATATTCGATTAGTTGGATGAGCGCGTCGGAGTGGTTTTTGCTGCGACTGTGATTTTTCAGTGACCGATCCACTCTCTTCTATGTTTGCTCTCTATCTACTTACTGATATTATGTGTTGAGCGCCTTTTTATAATGGTTAGTCAAGGATTTTTTGGTTGTTGCTGATTTGAACTCAATATATCAAAGCAACTAATTGGCTTTTTCTGTGGAGTACTGAAACAAGCGCTCCTCTGTTACATGTGATCTTGTGCTAAATCCCAGGGGGTTGAAAGTTCTGCTGGGTAGGGTTTATGGTTGGGACACGGGAATAGGTACTCTTCTTGGAATTTAGGGTAACGCCATGGGGTATACCTTCCCGTGTTCATCCGCTTTCTTCTTTACCGTTTAGGGAAGCTGTGAATATACCAGCAAATAAAGAAAAGGAAGAAAGGATAGAATGAGTAAAAGGGTCCACGGATGCCAACTTTTATATAACAGCTTCATCAATTATGCAACTTGATCTAGTAAATTTTTAAATGCAGTAAGACTTTACTAAGGCCCTGAGGAAATCTTGTATCAGGGTCTCCAATTGGCGACTGGTTTTTATTCATTTTGAACAAGATGGAAAACATGAAGGAATCAGCATTTCGGGATGCTATCACAGCTGTAGACCTGTTCAGTCGCTTACTGCTTTCACATGCCGTTTATCACGTATCACATCTATGGGTCATTAACTAATCAAGATTCAGAAAGTAATATTTAGGACATATCAATATGGAAGAAAACTACTAACTTCACAATTATCCACTTCCAAATGTGTTGGAGTAAGAGGAGAAATACAGTTATCTCAACTTTCATACATATTGTGATGATATAATAGATAATGTGATTAAACTGGCGTCGACCGGCAGGGCCTCGTAGCTCCAGTGGTTAGAGCGTTGGCCGTACTAAAGCCTGCCCCTTACTGCGTGGATTCGAATCCCACCGAGGCGCCGACTTTTTCACAGTTTGGTCAATATGAATCTTTCAATTTTCTCATGCGCAGAATGACCCTTGGGCACAGAAAGGACCACCTGTAAACGAAACTTCCCTGTCAGTCTCTTACATATGATGACATCATTTAGGGGAGATAATACTTCTGTTAGGTGATCACGAAACCCTTCATTTTATGGGATAAACATATGGCTGCCTCGGTCAGTTCAGTCAGTGACAAGCCGAAGCTGAAGACGGCTGGGTCACATTCGATGCGTAGGTGGGCGGCCTACCTGATGATTCAATATCTGAGAGGCTGGCTTTCTACCAATGACCGCGATCCAGTCCGTAACTGTGGAGAATGGTTACGTGCTACTGAGTTTGCGGCGGGATGGTGAACCCTGTGGCGTCTGGGTGTGAGGATTCCGTAGTTGGAGAATTCATTTGCGATTTCCCCCAGCTGGTTTCGTCTTCGATGACTGTTACTGGGACGTCTAACATCTGAGTAGCCGGTTCTTGCCTGAAATGCTTGCTAAAAGCCTCATAGTCCGGTGGGGCCTCCGGGCACCAACTACACGGGTTTAGGTCGGAAATCTACGCGCAGGGCGAATCTAGGATCATTCTTCTGCAGCCACGGGTAGTTGTGCGTATGTCAGCAAAGTCTCAGGTGTATTTTGCATTCTCCATTCGACAAGCGACTTAGCAAATTGCTTGGCGATCCAGTTTTAATCTGTTGCCAGTTTAACCCCGGTTTGGCCTGTATGGTACATTCACATTCCCTCCAATGAATCGAATTTCATTCTTCTGCTTCCCATGAATAAATATCCTGCGATACGAATCTTTAGTTCTAGGCTGAACAAAAATCAGTTCTCTCAAAAATCAGTTCTCTCGTCGACCGCAAGCAGCCACCTGAATAAGTAGCCTCGATCTACCTCGCTGAGCTCACAAGTCAAGCGTTGCCTGGTATAGGAGTGGGGGGGGGCACGGTAGGATCACTAGCACGACTCTCAATGCGACTTCAAGCATAAATTCTTCACAGATTCTCCTCAACCCGATAATATGCTCCGTCTCGCTATTCACCGCTCGTCTCGGCCTGCCCACCCACGCTCCGCAACTCCCTCTCCCTGCACTCTGAGCCAATGAGAGCTCTGTAAACCCACCTAGCACGCTTCGTAGGCGTCAACACCCAACCCCCCCGTCACGGTTGAGTAACCAATTGAAAGGGAACAACTGAAGGAATCCGCGAGCCAGTGCCTATGAGGCAGCCAAGTAGCCTTCACGACTCTGTGAACGGGGCGTTATTGTGGTATTTAAGGATTGTTTCCCAAGGCTCGGGAGTCCCTTAGTATTTATTCGCCCTGCGCTGTGTCGACCGGGCGACAATCTCGCGGAGAATAACAATGAGTACGTAGGAGGTGTTTACCGACAGCTAAAACTCCCCATTCCTACATTGGGGGGGGGGGTGAAGACAGACTACCGTTGGAGGCCAAATCAATGTGCATCTGCTCATTCACTTACTCCTGTGGAACGGGGTACATCGGCCACACAACGAGACGCCTAGTAAAGAGGGTGTGTGAACATATGCTCGCCTGGTTAGACAGAGGTGAGACCCGGTCGAGTTCGAGTTCTATTCTCGCACATTTAATCGATACAAATCACCGAGTCGATGCCAAGGAAGCATTTCAAGTTGTCTATTGGACACCTACATGCTTCTCCAAAGGCCTACGCCAAACGATATTAGCAACGGTCGAGGCAGTGGCTATACGGCTAGCGAATCCGGTGTTATGCTGTCAGAAAACCCTGGCACAAGCTCTCTCTCTGTCGTTCCCAAAGCCAATCTCAAGTGCTGACGACTTGCCGCCACAAATTCCTTATTAAAGTGATGGGTACTCCGTGTACTCAATCTAAGAGCATCACTCAAAGACCCTCTTACCCCCCCCCCTCCCCTAGCTCTCAGGACCAACACCCACCGACCACGTCGTGCGGGCGGCGTGGGGAAGATGAGTGTTAATGGCTGAATAGCCCTGCTAATTTCCATTCCACTTCCATTCCTTCATGTAACTGTACAGGCCTGACGAAGAATTACCGAAAACACATGTTTGCCAACTTGACTTTTCAAGATACAGAGTCATCGGAACAGTCATGGCTGGTTGTTTTGCCGTTAATAGTCAATGATACCCAAACCTTAGGTTTCCAGACCGAGTAGTTGTCCTGCGGCAATTGACCATCGAGCAGCATTTTCATCTCATCTACCGGACTACTGAATGCCAGATTGAAACCTGGGCCACGTGGTTTGGGCACCACTAGCTGCTCGTATGCCAAATACGTCCGTTCTGGTGTCTCTTTGTCAGTTACGTGTCTTGGCAACTACCTTGTTTTCAAAAGAGTGCTGTCCACAGATCGGGCATGATTTCAGGACCTGGAGATTGGTCGTGACAGGACTGACTTGCACGGACGTCTAAAGAGAACATGGAAATAGGAACGGCTCGTCCAAGTAATAAAGGTTGACCGTTGCTCTAATATTGACCCTAAACCCACCCTGCCGTTAACACTAGCCCTTACCTTGACCCTATATTTGATCCTCATTTACCTTACCGGCAACTTTTAATCTAACCTTAAACCTAATCCTTAACCTGATCCTAACTCTTACCTCAAAGCTAACCCTAATTTCACTGGAATTTGGCACGAAGCCGCCCGTGTGGTCGGCAGTTCCTGTTCTCATGTGCTCTTTACACGTCCACATTCGTCATCTCTACCTTGACCGTTCATGTAGACCCGGAGTTCAGGTTAGATGGCGGGTGATCGTAGTGAAAATATTAAAAGGTAATTATAACCGGCGATCTGTTGCTCTGACTTCGAACGCTAAAACTATCAACCTACAAATATTCGACTTGCAGAGGATTTCGATTGCTAGCAGCAGTTTAACTAGCATCTTTGGGACTATATGGTGGATTATGTACAGAATAGTATTGCCGACCAAGGCAAGGGAGACTGGAATGTCCATTTCTGGTTCATTAGCCGTAGTCAGCCAGTCATATGCAACTCCGAGATGTGCAACACCTTGGACTTGATCCCGCGATCTGTTAGTTGAAAGTCCAGCGCCTCTAGCGACTGAGCCAGGGGCTCGTTGTCCTGTCGAACTATGCGCAATCATCGAAAATCATTAGAAAGCCTCAATCGCCCCCCAAATGTTATTGTGACAGGTACAAGACCGACATATAATCGGCCTCCTTGAAACGCATAATTGCATGGTTGTTGCTTGCTTCCAGTGCATAGATGTTTGCAATTGGTTATCGTCCGACAGTTTGTTCACCATATTCATTTTCCTCAACAACTGCGGTTCAGCGGATGGTAGATGGGAGGTCACCAATCGTATTACGGAAATAACTCGTCCTGCTGTGCCTTACGGGCTCTCTCTCTCTCGAGCCCAACCAGCAGCCGCATAGCGGCGAATGTTACAGGCAGAATGTCATTACTCACAAAGTCAAGGCAGACCGAAATGGCCATTTCCGGCTTATTAGTCGTCGTCAATCAGTCATATCCCAGCCCATGCTAAGTGAGTTCCGCAACACGATCGGTGAGCGCCCTTCCACCATTTCCATAAAATATATTTGAATTTGCAAGACCATCGGAAATCAGTGGGAAAAAATACATGCTACATAACTAGTCATCTTCACCGAGTACGGTTTCTACAGGAGATTAAAAAGCAGTATATTCAAAAGCTGGCATCCTGCCAAGTCCGAAATGTTATAGGATCATTCCGCAAGATAATATGTATAACAACTGCGCCTAAGCATTCCTTTTTAATCGAAAACACATTGCAGAATTTTAATCAACATTTCATGAGATCGGTCACTTACTGTTAAAACCAAAAAGAGCCCAATTATGCGTTTGTCAAGATGACACTCTTACCCCATACCTCAAACGACTGCGCAGCAACCGAGGAAAGTTTAGGTAAATTACATGATCGGCTGGATAACAACGATTGAAGAGGCTGAATCAGCAGCTTACAGTGCAGAGGACGGGTTACGAAACGGATATGGGCGTCCCTTTGTCTGAGCTATGTCCTTGCAAAGCGCCCTTGGAGGCACAAAAACAAGAATGCGACGCATATGCGTTGTTACTATGTTAAACATTTACGAACAGAAGGTTTTTCTCCTCCCAACAAGCCTTTACTCCCGTGCTAGTGCAGATGTCCCTAGGACATATTTCTAGGAGAGGTGGGCGCTCATATCCGTTTCCGACCGAGGTTGTTCTCGGTGCGACGGAAAACAACCTAAAATGGGTGACCGATCTCATGAAAATGTTGGCTGTTATTCTGAAATGTGTTTTCGATTAGAAAGGTTTACTTAGGCACGGTTGTAATACTGATTAGCTTGCGGCATAATCCTATAATATTCCGAACTCAGCGGAATGTCGGCTTTTGAATACACTGCTTTTTGATCTCCTGTAGAAACTGCACTTGGCAAAAACTGACTTCATAAGTAGCATGCATTTTTCGCATTGATTTTCCATGGTCTTACAAATTCAAATATAAATTATAGAAACCCCCAACAAAATATGCTTTCTTTCAACCTTTTGATAGAGAACCACGTCATCTTTATATTTTATTCTCGGAAAAAATATAATTAGATCTTAAGAAGTTTCTAATTATGAGATTTTCAAGACCGCGCGATGTCCATTCATATAGCATCGGACCTGTCCGTTTACCACTGCTCCTCTTGACCTGTACAACACAGTCCGCATCCATTGCAAAATTTTATGAAATCTATATGATATCTTTTTAAAGGCATAGAAAAATATGCAATTTTCTTCACGCGGATCAAATGCGTCTTGTGGACTACCATCGCTAAGCGCAAATGCAACGACTGAACAGGCTCCACATTAGTCGGAAAGTAGAAAATTTCTTTAAAAGTTTATTATACTCCTCCTCCGAGAATAAAATAAAAAGCTGGCGTGGTTCTCTATCAAACGGCTGAAAGAAAGCGTATTTTGTTTGATGTTCCTATAAAATTTATTTGGATTTGTAAGACCATTGACAATCAATGTTAAGAATGCACGCTATTTGCCTAGTCATTTGTTGCCGAGTGTGGTTTCTATAGGAGTTTGAAAGGCAGTGTATTCAAAAGCCGACATTCTGCCAAGTCCGAAATATAGGATTAAGCTACAACCGCGAAAACGCGTTTCAGAATTTAGGCCAATATCTCTTGAGATCGGCCACTCACTGTACGTTAAATGGCGGTAGAGGGGGTTTTTTGGGTGCGGCAACACACAGGACGGAGAACAAGAAGACACGGAAAATAGGTAAATTTCTGCCAAAAGCCTTATAATACGCTATCATTTGGGAAAGAAAATGAGTACGATACTTAAAAACTAAACAAATGCCTATTTTCACAAACTGATGGACTTTGAATAAGGCGCCGCTAATAAGTTTACATTTAGTCAGGAAAAAAAAGGAAATTTCAAACAATGGGCACAGTGAATAATGAGTGATGTTTGCAGTCTCAGTGAATTGTAGGGTACACTTTTGCAGTTGCCATCTACTTGTGCGTCCTACGCCCTATAGTTACCCAAACCGAAATTCTGCAATGCATTTTCGGTAAGATGTGGTTCTGTAGCCGCACCTGATGGATACAATACTGTTGACCTACTTCATTATTTTGATTTGAAGTATTTTGTCCCCGGTAAGAAGCTGAAGTAGGCAAGCAGGGCGGGGTTTAATGGTACCAAAAAATTTTGCGACGGTTCGTCAGCTGCGCTCTGTCGCTTCACAACATATATAGCGAGTGGGAAGAATGTAAGAGATTCGAGTTTGTGCAGAAAATCAATGCAGATGCAACAAGGTCATGGTTTTGGGTAAAGCTAGCTAATCAACACCGTATGGGAAGAATAGTGAACAAGGGGAACACGTGATTAGTCTAACAGTGCCATGCTAGCCTCTAGCTCCATGATTTTTCCTTTCCCTCTCCTTCTTTTGCTCGTTAACTTCCTCCTTTTTCACTATTCTTCCAATACAGTGTTGAGTTACTAACTTTATCCATTAGCCAGCTTTACCCAAAACCATGACCTTGTCGATTTTTCATTGATTTTCTGCATGAATTCAGATCTGCTGTGTTCTTCCCACTCGTTATCTATGTTATGAAGCGACAGGGCGTAGCTGACGAGCCTTCGCGAAATTTTTGGATACCATTTAATCCTGCCCTAATTATTTTGATTTGGTGTGATTACGCTGACACGGTGTTGCTCTGTGTTACGGTGTGTGTCCTATTGGCGGCCTCGTTTCTTTGTTGTCGTGTCCGCCTTTTTCGGCCCAATGCTGGTGGTCCTTCTTGACGTTCGGCCTGTCGTCTCCTGCTAACTTTCACGTCGGATATTTCAGGATTAGGGTTTGAAGCTGCAATTAAGGATAGGGCTTAATAGATTTGGACTAAAGGGTTATGATTAGGGTTAGGGCCAGGGCTTAGGGTTAGGGGTTAGGGCTAGGTGTTTTGGTTAGGGATAGAGTTAGGGGTTAGGGCAACTATTTCTCACCCACTCAAATTACAATCGCGCATTTCCACCAGCTTTTTTCTTGCATACAATTACTTAACCCCATCGCAGATGGTCCTCATGTGAGCCTCCACGGTTTTCGAGTTATTAGCCGAGGCGATGACCACTCGTCGCGACAACTGCAGGAGGCCTCGGTGTCAAAGTGCCCGTAGATCAAAGCTGTCTGTGGCCTACCTGTCCGTCCGCGTGTCCCCAGCTGTCAGAGTTCAGAAGTTCAAGCCAAACCTGAGTGCTCCGTCTACCCCCTTTAAATTATACGCGCCGATAACAAGAGCCCTTCCGAGGACGCTAATTTTGACCAGGGTGTGGGGAGGGGGGCGTGGAGGTCATCAGCAGAGGATAATGGCTAACCCCGAGACGCCAAGTGGAAATCGCGATCTACGCCACGAGCAAACTGGTGGGTCGCCGGGTGCAACAGCTGACTCGAATTCCTGCCGAATCCCACCGAGGCCGCCAAGATTTTCAAAAATGGGTCAAATGAATTAGACAAATCTGCCACAAGTCCCTGCTAATTTCCGCAAATATTTCCGTGTTGCACTTGAAAAGTCAAGTTGGCAAACACGTGTTTATCGGTAATTCGTCGTCAGGCCAGTATAGTTACATGAAGGAATGAAAATGTACAACATCAACAGTTCAGAAGATGAAGATGCGATCACTGGAACAATAAATTTATTTGCCTGACGTTTCGGATTCTCACTCGAATCCATCATCAGAGACATTCGCAGATAAAGGTGATGGTGGCACCAGGAGTGCAGTATTTATGGCACGTGACTGCCGTGGAACCGTATGCTCACTGCAATTAACAGTTCTCGCAATCACCGCTGGGGTCGTAATTGATGCGGTGGTGGCTTGTCGGTCCGAGTCCGAGTTGTTAACGGGCGCGATTTCGTAATCCGTGCTGGATGCTGGTGTGACGATTGCTCGGCAAACTGGCTCACTGTCACCGTGATTATTGCTCCCCCTCGCCCTCCCCACGTGACTGATTCTCCTGCCCAGGGAAAATCGCAGTACGGAATAGGGTACCGGGAGGTCATTGTGCTTGTTGATGGATTGCGGGCCTGAGAACCATGACTCGAGCAGCTCCCGGCTCACACGGTTGTCACCCCTTGCGAGGATTTCGGCCCCTTGAACTTTGAAAATATGGCCGGGTCCCGTCGAGTGTGCCACCACCCCGAGAGTTGACGTCTCCCCGCCTCACTGCTGCTGCGTGCTCGGCAATTCGTGTGCGGAGTAATCTCCTAGTCTCTTCGACATAATTGCTTTTTCCGCAACTAAACCAGATCCGGTAAACAACTCCAGACGTTTCCTGCCGTGGCAGCGGGTCTTTTGACCTCATGACTTGGCGCCTAATGGTTGCTTCCGGCCTGTGTTCAACCCCAACTCCAAGTGGAGTGAGAAGACGACTAACGGCTTCTGAGACGTTCTTCACGTACGGAAGAGCCCGCAAAAATTTGGGGCCGGTTGGATTTGGTCTCTGGTGTCGTTTTCGTATGCACTGGTTGACAAAGTTGCGCGGGTAACCATTGGCTCTCATTACCCGTCGAAGATATTGTAATTCGGCAACCTTGTCTTCCATTTCACTGCAGTGCGTCTCAACGCGCCGGTATAGCGCCCTTACGCAACTGCTTTTGTGACTGATCGGGTGGTTGCTATTGAAGTTCAGTATTTGCGTCGTCTTTGTCGCTTTCCTGAACACTTTGGTTTTTAGGCCAGCACAATGTTTGCGGCAGACGAGGACATACAGGAAGGCCAGCTGGTTGTTTTCTTACTCCTCTACCGTAAATTGAATGTCCGGGAAGACGGCGTTGAGTTGTTCTTTGTATGTCAGCACCTGATCCCGTTCGATGACGACGAAGGTGTCATCCACATACCGAGCCCAAAATGTCCGTCTGTGGTGTCGGAAAACCAGCGACTGCAGCCGTCGTATGACCGCCTCGGCTATGAGTCCAGAAATAGGCGACCCCATTGGCGTTCCCTTCACCTGCTTGTAGATTGTTCCGTCGAACGTAAAATACGTCTTGAGACAGAACTTCAGGAGCTGGATGATTTGGGTGTGTCCCACGCGATTCTCCGTTTCGTCGTATTTCTCTCGTAGGAGTATTTCGATGGTCTCGACTGTCAGGTCCTGTGGTATAAAAGTAAAAAGGACGTGACATCAAAGGAAGCCATGACATCGCTTGGCAGAAGACTTACACCTTTAAGTTTCACCAAGAATTGCTTTGACGAGCTGACTGTGGTGTTCGAATCGGAGGTCAGAAACTTGAGACGTTGGAACAGCCACTTTGCCAGTCCGTAGGTTGGAGTGCCCTTTAGTGATACGATAGGCCGGAGAGGAGCGCCCACTTTGTGCACATTTGGGAGATCGTAGAATCGGGCTAGGGCCGTTTCTTGTGCTCTCGCCATGCGTCAGTCGATTGGCGATATTCCACCTGAGTTCTCCATTGCCAACAGCGTCGCGTTAATCTCGCGTGTCAGCGTTTTCAGGGGGTTGGATTCGCATGGGACAAAGGACTGACGATCCTCCAACAAGCTTTTGGCTTTTTGATTGTAGTCTGTTCTGTCCAATACGACCGTTGAACGCCCCTTGTCCGCAGGCAGGATAACGAGGTCGTTGTCGGACCTGAGTTCCTTAAGTGCATCGCCTCGACCTTGGAAAGCACGTCGCGCGGCCTATGAGCCATGAGGAGGGAGGACACTTGGTGCCGACACTTGGTATCGAGGAGCCTTTGAGTAATGTTCTTGCATTGAGTACACGGAGTACCCATCACCCTGATTAGGGATTTGAGGCGACATGTCTTCATCACTTGGGGTTGGCGTTGGCCATGCCAGGGAGAGCGCTTGTGCCAGGGTTTTCTGACAGCATAACACCGGATTCGCTAGCCGTATAGCCACTGCCTCGGCCGTTGCTAGTATCCGTTAGCGTAGGCCTTTAGAGAAGCGTGTTGGTGTCCGTTAGGCAACCTAAAATGCTTCCGTGGCTTGAACTCGGTGATCCGTATTGATTAAATGTGCGAGAATAGAGCCCGAAATCGGCTGGGTCTCACTTCCGTCTAGCCTAATGGGCATATGTCCACGTACTCCCTTAACCAGATGTCTCGTGATGCTAATTGATTGCGGATTCTATTAATAAATTCTGGTGGGTTCTATACCGATTGCTTAGGAAATCCTGGTAGGGCAATCAGTTAACTGTATTAGGATTGGCGGAGTCGGTACGTTGTGGTAGGTTTGGTGGGTAACTTGACTCAATAGTGGGATTAAAATCACGGCTGCCGGTCGGGATCTCGTAGCTCAGGTGGCCTGAGCGTTTGCTGTACTAAAGCCTCCTCCCTGCTTTCATGTGTTCGGATTCCACCAAGGTGCCGATTTTTTTTCACATTTACGTAAATATCGCTTGGTAAATTGGAAAGATTCACTAAGTCAGTGGGTTTAGAAAAATAAATACATGAATAATTGAAGTAGTATGCATTCCGAGATGATATGGTGAAAGGAGGAAGTCCGTCGGAAGTAGAGATTTACTCGTACATTTTCGAGCTGGTTGCACCAACCCGTCGTCAGACAAAATGGAAAGTGAGAGGTGGCATTGTCACACTGCTGGTTGAGGACGCAGACAGAGAGGTAAGCAGACGACCTTGCGAGGGCGAGGTGTGCATCTTGTTGTGATGGCTACAGGAGGTGAGGGTAGGTGTTGTGGGTCCCAGCTGTGGTTCACCG
>CACRXP010000974.1:155833-171735 GCA_902702965.1 Spirometra erinaceieuropaei
TCATGCATGTCCGGGCACGCATTAGCTGTTGTTGTTCTTAAGGTGGGCGCCAGTCAGTCCATCGTGATCGGAGACCCTCGTAGTGGACATCAAGGTCAACATGGCGGTTAATGCTATCTGCACCGGAGTGCCAAGCTTCGAGGAATTCCCGTGCATGTTTAGTGTTAGCCATGGCGACCACTTCGGCACCGTCCCAATTGAAACGGTGGTCACAGTCAAGAGCGTGGGTAAACACTAGAGATAAGTGGTCGCGTCGGCGGATAGCTAACTTGTGTTCATTAATCCGAGTCCCAAGTTGTCGACCCGTGTGACCGATATAAACGCAACGGCAGTTAGCGCACGGGGTACGGTAAATGACGTTACTTTGTTATTCTTCGGGTATGGGATCCTTTGCCCGGGATAGTGCTGCGCGTAAGGAGGACGCCGGCTTGTGGGCAATGCAGATGCCAAACCGGTTTAGTTGTCGGGCTATCGCTTCAGAAATTCCTCGCATGTAGGGCAGGGAATAATATTTCCTCTGTGCCACTTCTCCACTTGAACTCTGATTTTGTGGTTTCCTCTGACGTCTGAGACAGTTTTTCACGAAGCTAATCGGATATCCGTTAGATCGAAATAGTTGGTATAAGTAGGCTAGTTCTCTTTTGAGTAGATACTGACTGCTACAGTACCGGAAGGCGCGGTAAAAAAGAGTTCGAACGCAGCTTTTTTTGCGGGCTGCAGGATGATTGCCCCCGTAGCTGAGGATGATTTCGGCACTGGAGTCTTTTCTGTGGACGCTAGTTGCGAGATTGTCATCAGTCAGTCTTTGTACACTGACGTCAAGAAAAGGGAGGATGTCCCCTCTTGCTTCTTCGCGTATGAATTGTATGGCGGGGAAGACACCGTTAAGACTCTGGTGCAGTCGTTCAACTTCGCAGTTTTTTATGACTACGAAGGTATCATCTACGTAGCGGAGCCACATCTTTGGTCTGATGGCTTGAATAACAATTTCTTCTAGTCTTTGTAAGACTAGGTCGGCGAGTAGGCCCGATATCGGTGAACCCATGAGGGTGCCCTTGACCTGCTAGTAATACTTGCCATTGAATTGACAATAGTTCTTAAGGCCGAGCCCAAGCATGTCTAAAACGTGCTCTGTTGGGATGCCAATTGGAGTTTCCTCTAGGCGTCGAGCTACGCTCTCAATGGCCAAGTTATGCGGTATTGAGGAAAATAGAGCAACTACATCAAACGATAAAATGCATTCATCAGAGCTTACATTAAGGCCTTGGATCCTCTGAAGGAAAGCATGAGAGTTATTGATGCTGTACTGCCATTCATTTGTGAGGTGCTTTGGGTGCTTGTACAGCCACTTGGCAAGGTTATATGCAGGCGATCCAATGAGCGGCACTATGATCCTCAACGGTGCACCTGCTTTGTGCACCTATGGGAGGCCATAAGCGCGTGCGATGCGGGTGTCGTTGGGAGTCAGAAATTTGGTGTCCGCGGGGTTTATGAGCTTTTTACGAGTGAGCTCGTTCACCTTCTTCTTTATAGATGCGGCCTGCTTTTTCGTCGGATCCTCAGCAATTGGGGTATAGGTCTCTCTGTCATTAAAGGCCTGGTTGGCCTTATTGACATAGTCAGTCTTGTCCATAATGACAGTAGCACCACCTTTGTCAGCCGATGGAACAACGATACTGTCGTCTGACCTCAGGGATCGTAATCTCTTCTCCTCTTCCATCGGCAAGGTTTGCTGGTGTCTTCTTTTCCGGATGAGGCCGGTCGCACAGTTGCGTATGTCCGCACGCATGTCTTCAGGGATGGATGAGGTTAGCAGGAGGGATTCCAGGTTCGCTAAAAAGTTTGTAGGCGCAGCATCGACATGACTGAACCGTATTCCTTTAGACAATAGGCTTGATTCGGCGGGTGTGAGAATCCTTTTCGAAAGGCTGACAACTCTCACAGATATGTTACTGTCATTGATAGGACGGAGGAGAGCTTGGAGCTTCTCTTGAAGATCGGCCCGCTTCTTCATACGAGCATGTTTGGCGGTGGCATTTATGCGCTGCTGTAAATTTTCGAAAATGTCTTCAGGCAGGGCTGAAACACACCGGTTCTTTAGGTCAGAGATTATCGCCTCAAATCGCTGAAGACGATGGTGGACGTCAGATATAATCACACTCAAAACACGGAATCCATATTTGCGAGCGAGTGACCTCCCAGCCTCATTGTGCAGTATGGGTTTAAAACGAAGAGACTTCGGAAGAATGCCGTGATTGCGACAGCGGTGAAGGAAACTCAACTGTTCGAAGGTTGTCGCCTCTCTCTGCGCGAACTTATCCCAACGTCTGGTAAGAATAAGCGTTTGACGCCCAAATATATGATGAATAATTGAAGCAGTATGCTTCCGAGATGATATGATGAAAGGAGGAAGTCCTGGCGGAGCGACGACGGACGGCGATCCCTTATCGAAGATTCCGTATTTTTTTTTCTATTGGACAAGAATATCTGAAAAAAATGAGGTCATTACCAGAGACGTGAGGTGAATCACATCTTGGGCCTCGCAGCTCAGGTGGCCAGAGCGTTGGCTGTACTAAAGCCTTCCCCTTGCAGTCGTGAGTTCGAATCCCACCGAGGCGTCATGTTTCTGCAACAGTTGGGTCAATACGTATTATTAAAAATCAGCCAAAACACCTATGAATTACGTGAACCCGGTAGTCAGTGGGTGGATTCCAGGTGGATCACTTAGGGAATCCTGTTTGGACAATTAACGTAACGTATCACATTTGGTGGATTCCGGACGTTGCAGTAGGTTGGACGGATAACTTGACTCAAATCCGATTAAACTCAAGGCTCCCGATGGGGCTAGAAAGTTGGCTGTACCCATGCCTTCTGCTCGCTGTCGTGAGCTATAATCACACGGAGGCCACCGAGTATTTCACAAATGGGTCAAATGAATCGGATGAAATGCATCTGCGCATCGGATGTGCCATCCGGAAATCGAGATTTTGTCACGAGTATTTTCACACCCCTTATATGCAGGCCAAAGCACTTTTGAGTGGACCTAACTGGAACCCCGGATGCTACTGTTGAAGCTCCATCCCCAACAGGAGAGACGTTTGGCCTGACGCATAAACGTGCCTCTCTAGTAGTCCTGTAGTTCTGTTTGAATTTCGAGGAAATTAGTGAGCGAACTGGGACTAAATCCTCCGGAACAATGCGTTATAGTCTCGATTCGGAGGGTAACACATGCATATTTCAGCTGAATTCCACTAACCACTGCCTAACACTAACACTGACGCCTAACACTCGCAAGTTGCCAGCAAACAGCCAGTAGTATAAAAGGGCTAAATGGTTTACCAAAGTAATATTGACTTGGATTCTGACGCTATTTATCATAAAGTGGATAAATCATGGGAGATGTGCAGTGTTTCATTCTGGTTATTCGGACCCGGAGTATGTGTGCTAACTCATGAAATGTTGACAGAGATTGTGGAATGAGTTTTCGACTCGAAAAGGTTACTGACGTAGGGTTGTAATATTAATCACCGTGCAGCATAATCCCATGGCAATTTATTTACTTAAGCATGCTGGCTTTTTAACGCCCTTCTTTCCGGCTGCATACAAAAACTAAACTCTGTAAAAAATGACTACCTGTGTAGCATGTATTGTTCTTATTGATCTTATATGCCCTTATAAATTCAAATATGTTTCATAGAAAACACGTATGCAAATATTCATTTTTTCAATTATTTGGTAGAAAATTACGCCTTATTTAAATTTTATACCCGAAGAAAGGGTATGATTTGGTTTTAAAAAAATTTTCCTATTTCCCGAATAATTTTGAACCCGACCTGCCGTAACATCTGCATTCAAGGTTCCAAACTACAAGCTGTATATTTTCCGTGTGCGGAAAATCCTTTATTTCTATTCGGTAGTTGAAATTTGACCTGTATTCACTTACAACTAGTGGTCGGAGACTTGGACTTGCAACCAGTGTCTTCACCCATACCCCTCAATTTTAGAACTTAAATGCGTTTTTCTGCAGCCTCTGCTGGAAATGAAGGGACCTGCACGAAAAATACCCAGGCTGCTTTATCAACCATCAATCTACATGGGCTTCTGTCTGACAGCGGACGTGCTCAGACGGCAAAATTATGTTCCTTTTTGTTGGGAGCAACAACAAGTCTAGATCGATAAGACCCCCCTTCCACATCTTTCCGCTCTGGCGTCACCATGACAGGCAGGCACAGGGAATTGTAGGTGGTCTTTTGGTTATCAGATGGGCTTCTGCTGGCTGATTGGTTGGTTAGAAGGTCGATCGTGCAGGGTTTTTCTTTTTTGGGTCGGATAAGTATGGGTGGGTGGTCAGGTTCTCTCTTCGTTGGGACTTACTGGCCGCCATTGTAACCAAATCCTGAAATACTGCTTGGCCGTCAGATGGGTGGTGTCTTTTTCGCATTAGGAGAGACCCCACATTCGCTGCAACCCGGAGTTGGCGCCAGGTAGCGAACACGTGCCTGTTGTTGAGTACACAATTCCTACGGTTTACCCCGGAAGCCAGTCATTTTACCATTCACCAGACTCGTACAGTTCGTTACGTAACTCATGAAAGGCGTCGAAATTTACGAATGATTGTCAATCATTGGCATACCGACATCATTTCATGAGTCCAATGTCTATGTCAATTGAGTACAAGTTTAAAAGACTTTAAAACATAAAACAGATATTAAAGATTGTGTTGCGTTGTTTAGAAATGCTGATATTCTTAGAACATCGCAATATCCAGAAAACGCCAAAAATGGTTGCGATTTAGTAAACATAGTTGCTACATATATAGAACGTATTCTTATTATCAAAACGCAGTAAATATAAAAGTAAAAATAAAATAACGTTTAATAACAGTGTTTCAGTTTAGTTTACATGTAAATATTGTTTAATAATTAGTGTGATTTTAAATGTAACGGTTTGTCAACTGCCAACATTCTGTGTGTAAATCCCAAAACAGTTTTCCATGGATTAGTGGTATCCTTGATTCGTTTGAGTTAACTGAGATGGGGTTCAACGAGAGAAACTGGATTTTGCTTGATTTCACCGATGGAGACGTCACGGGAACAATAGTTTTCAAAGTGACATGCTGTCAGGCCGATCGGTCCCAAACAAATTGAAATAGAACTGACAGTCGTGATTGTTAACACATCTTTTTATGTTTATAAAGAGAAATCTTCTTTCGTTAAGTTGATTTACACTTTTGTTCATTTTTGATTACATTGGGTTTCAGATTGGCCTTGAAATATTGGTGAGTACTTAATGATTTTCAGTGCTTTCACCCGATCGTCCATAAAGACAGATTCTGAATTTCCTGTCTGTTAAAAGCCTTCAAATAAGATAATTATTGAAGGCATTTACGGAATTAGTGAGTGTTGGGGTGTTCCTCTTCACGAAGGTGATTGTTTGGGTCACATGTGAAGACTCATTCAAACATCAAACTCCATTTTCCAAAAACGTGGCTGTCCACAACGAAAGTCAGCAACTAATATGCCTTCAATCAATAAGAAAACTTTCCTTACTAAGTAGCCTCTTTAAGAAGTGCTTTATTACTGCACTCCGTTGACGGATCTCTGTGTACTTCGCAATTTGCCCGGTGAGGCCATCATCAAGTAGAATTTTCCAGACGGCAAAATAATTTCAGCCTGTTTGAACGAAGGAATTCCTATCTGCGTTATTACTGCACTTTAGGGCCTCAAATCGCACAGATCTGCTAATTTAACTTTTAGGAATTTATAAAACCTCTGGTTTTCTTAAAATAACCTTTGTGTTATCAGGCTGATTACCACGGTTAACATCGGACATAAAATAAATTTTCAATTTCGGCTAAATCTGTTCATTAAATTTCTCGTGGGTAAATTACTATTCTTTCAATGAAAAAGTTGCTCAACTGCATAACCGGAGTCTAGGACAGGTATGAGCATAGAAAAATTGCACAATTATATTCCAACGTCCATTTTCGCTAAAGATTACTGACATTTTACTTGAGATAATTACGTAAACACAATTTCTCCTCAAGAAAAGGACATTTCATTGAAGGAATTGGATGAGCGAGGAAAACGCGCAACGTTACAGACGCCCAGAAAGTTTCGTGTCAGTTTCCGTCATCAGGTTTCATGAGATAGGTCACGTACTGCATTGATGAGTAATTAATAATCAACTAGCGAAGCGTGTTCAGCTCCTGAGATCGTTTTTCTTGAACCAGATGTTCACACCTGCTCATAGTTTCTCGGGGTAGCTACTTACAGTGGTCTGAGTACCATGTGAAAATTAATGCCTAGCCGTCTTATTTCAGTCAGTGTACGTGTTCCAGTACAAGCAATCCTAACTCTTAGTCTCTTCAGTCTTTCCCGGGGCAATCATGCAGCCCTTGATTGAGCACATTTTCAAGACCTGGGAATTCGGAGGCAGTCAGGCACGATGTGACTCAGCCTTCCATTGGCCGACTACACTACTATAGTCTGGGGTGTCCAGTCGTCATGGCAACACTTTCATCTCAATCCTGAAGCCCTTCCATGGCTGCTGCGCTCCATTTTAATCGATCACATTGGCTTGTCGACGGAAGGGGATTTGGGTAACAATCGGATTTTTTGGGTGCCATCTCCCGATTTTTACCGGGATTTGTCATATCTGTAGTTGGCTCACTCGGCAAACTGACTGCAGAAGATCTCTTTCAATTGACAAGTGTTTACTAACAAAAACGGGGACAGTAAAATGACCACTTCGTGGCTTATTTGGCGTCATAAACCCAGTGTCGGAATGTTCACCCGAGATTCGAACCTCAAGTCAGTGGATCATAATTAAAAAACGCAAAATGTGGACGGCTTGAAGAGTGCTGAATAGTGATTGGTCGAACATTTTCATGCGAGCTGCGGCGTTTTCCGGGACTATTCTTAAGTTTACATTTTGTGAAATTTTGCTTCAGTGGTACTTCCAATCACTGAGAGACCCGGAAAATGTCATTAAGAAAGTCGGCCAAGTGAGAATATTGGTCAAATAAAAAGTAATCATATAGTTACTCGCTTTGAAAGTTTCACGCAGCTCACCTACAATTTAGTTAGTTATTTAGTATAGTCAGCTAGCTAGTCGGTTGGTTAGTATAGTCAGTCAGTCGGTTAGTTAGTGTGTTAGCATAGTTAATTAGTCGGTTAGTTAGTCAGTTAGGTGGTCAGTTATTGTAGTTAGTTAGTTAGTTATTTCGTTAATTAGTTAGTCAGTTGGCTAACTAGCACAGTTAGTTAGTACTGTTAGTACAGTTGGTATATAGTCACTCGTTTCGAAAGCTTCACACAGTTTGTCCAAACTTTAGATTTTTTCGGCTTTTGGGCTCCATTGATCCTTCCAGAAACGTAATCCGGTTAGATATGGCGATGAGGATATGCTAATCATTTGACCTACATAACTGGTGAATTTACGGCAAACGGTCGATATTTACGATAGTCAGTCGGAAATGCCATTATTGAAGGCAAGTTGCTATCGCATTACCACTCTGATTACCATATTCCTTAGCTTTTCTAGCCTGCCATACTTTGCCGTTTGTTTGCTTTAGCGAATCAACGTTTCATTTGTCCGAGTTTCATGCGTTAACAGCATTTAGAGGCATATGAACTCGGTTTGTTGATTAAATTCAGCAGACAGTTGAAGCAAGCATGAATGTTGGTAGTGGCATCGTCATAACACAAAATTGTCAACGTTGGCCATCAAGGTGGCTGTAGTCCGGCGTTAGTAAGGTGCGCGCTCCAATGTTGATCTAGCCTCCGTTTAAAAATGTCTACGGATCCCGACATAACAACATCCTCAGGCAAAGCATTCCAAGCTGCAACCACTCTGTTGGAGAAGAACTTTCATCTGTCTAGCCGGGCACCAGTCACACGTAGTTTGAGTGGATGTCCCCTCTGATTAGTCGTAGTCGCCAAATCGAAGAAGTGTCCAGGTGCGAGGCAGCAGCCCTGATTGCGTACGATGCCGAAAGCTTGTATCAGGTCCCCACGTAGCTGTCTGCAACTCAAAGGAAAGAGGTCAAGAATAGCTAATCGTGATTCAAAGGGTAGTGACCACTGTCCAGATACAAGTTTCGTTGCTCGCCGTTAAACTTTTTCGAGTATGCCGAGGTCTCTAGCCGTCCAGGGTATCCATGCTTGGATAACAAACTCCAGATGTGGTCGCACAAAAGTTCGAAAAACCTTGGCGAAGCAGTCTTCATCAAAGGAAGAGAACGCCCGCTTGACGAGGTATAGAATGGACATCGCCGACTTGGCTACGAATGAGCATTGCAGTGAAGGCTTAAGTGAGGTTGTGATCCATACACCCAAGTCCTTCTGGGCGTCGACTACTTGCGGTGGTTTGCCAGTCAGACGATAGACCGTGCGGGTAGGAGAACTGGTTTCGCCGACGCGTAGGAAGTTACGCTTGTTTACGTTGAATGGTAGAAGCCAGTCTTTCGACCATTGCTCGAGATGGTCTAGATTTGCCTGTAGTCGCGCCTCGTCAACTTCGCTTCGTATGGTACTCCTGATCTTTGTCATCAGCAAACATTGCGACATTGCAGTCCAGTTCGTTTGCGCAGTCGTTGACGTATATGAGGAGCAGTGTAGGGCCAAGAACAGAGCCTGGAAGAACACCACTCCTCATGGCAACCTCAGCAACACCAGCTCCGGCTTCATCAGAGGCCACTGCCGCCTGAGAGGACAACTCGGAGTTCAGGAGTTACAGAATATCATTCTAGCAGCACAGGTACTCTCTAGAAACTCAGACATGCGTATTTTGCGGATAGTCTGCCGCTGCATGGCACAGGTGCGAGAGGTTAGGCTCTTAAGTGGGTCTCCAGCAGAATATCGGCGAAACCTGCGTGTCTGGGCTTTTAGCGAATACCTGTGCTGCTGGAATGGTATCCTATAACCCCAAAATATACTACTAGCTGCCGGTCAGTAGTTAATGAAGATTACACGGTCATCCCGCCGTGGCTGGTGGAATTCGGCCCCAATATTCATGCATCGAATTTCAACCCGCGCCTATAGACCTTAGAATATACTGACCTACTTCAAGTTCGCAGTTAATTCCTGAGAAAAATTAAAAAGCAACAAACTCGGGGTTCCGCATTCAATAAACCCCTCATTCTGGTGACACTGTCTTCTCCTTACAATTTGGCTTGATGATTGCAGCGCTCTGAGAACACCCTCTCACCCCTTAGATGCGATCTCATGAAATGTTAGCCGAAATTCTGAAATGCGTTTTTGATTAGGAAGGACTACTTAGGTGGGGTTGTAATGTTGATTATCCCGCGGCGTAGTCCTATAGAATTTAAGATTTGGCAGGGTGTCGGCTTTTGAATACATTTCCTTTCAATCTCCTGTAGAAACCGTACTCGGTAAAAATGACTACTTTAGTGGCATGCTTTTTTACATTGATTTTGGGTAGTTTTGCAAAGTCAAATATATTTTATAGAAACCGCGGACAAATATATGCTTTCTTTCCGTCGTATGATAGAGAATCACGTCATCTTTATATTTTATACTTGAAGAAAATGTATAATTAGGTTTTAAAAAAGTTTCTAATTATGAGATCTTTAAGACCTTGCAATGTCCATCTATACAACATCGTACTTGTACTTTTATCACTGCTCCTCATTAATGTACAACACAGTCTGCATCCATTGCAGCATTTTATGGACTCCATATGGTATATTTTTAAAGGCATAGAAGAATATATGATATACCTTGTAGACTTAAATCACTAAGCGCTAATGCAACGACTGGTCAGGCTCCAAGTTATTCGAGAATTGCAAAATTTCTTTAAAGCCTAGTTATACTCCTTCTTCGAGTATAAAATACAAAGATGACGTGATTCTTTATCAAACGCCTGAAAGGAGGCATATTGTTGTTCGTGGTTTTTTTTGCGAGACTACCCAAAATCAATGTAAAAAAGCATGCCACTTAAGTAGTCATTTCTTACTGAGTATGGTTTCTATGGAAGATTAAAAAGCTGCAAATTTAAAAGCCGACATCCTGCCGAGTCTGAAATATTATAGGCTTATGATGCAAGATAATCAGTATTACAACTGGGCTTAAGCAATCCTTTCTAATCGAAAATGCATTTCAGAATTTCAGCCAACATTTCATGAGATCGGTTACTCACAGTACGCTCTCGCCACTACAGTGCCGGATTCGCCGTGTCGTCAGTCGAAAAAGAGGGCAGTAACTTAAGTGAGGCTGGTGTATGCTAATCTATCCTACTCGCAGGTTGGAAGCTGACATTGTCACTTTGCCTTGGAAATAAGGATCTGCAGTTCACACATGTGGTCGCATGGCAAATAGCAGTAAAATGTTTGCCGACAAAGACAGGGATACTGGGATGGCCATTTGCAGCGTATTTAACACCACCGTCCAGTGATACCGCAAATCTGGACCGCACTTCAGACATCAGAACCAGAATAAACTCTGCTAATTACTGCTAGTCGCCATGAGACCGCCCGCCGATGTTATAAAGGCGGGGAAGAGCGAATTACTGCGAATTGTGTGGTCTACGACTGTACTCAGTAGTCGGTGACTTTCTAATTATTTTTTGCAAAATTGAAATCTTCTGTCTTTAATGCTAAGGTCCACATAGTTTTTGAAGTGCTTAGAGGAATTACGTGCTCGTAAGTTTGTGACTTAAGCGAGTATGACCTACGGCGTGGATCGCGAACTCATGAAGCGTTGAATGAAATCAGTTAATAGGTGTTTCGGGAGATTTTAAATAACTCATTCTGACCAAACGCCTCGGTGGGATTTGAACCCGCAAAAACAAGGGGAAGGCTTTAGTACAGTTAATGCTCTAACTCTACCGGGTGCCGTGAGTTGAATCACATTTGCGTCAAGTTACCCGCACAACTTACTGTAACATCTGGAATCCGCCAAATGGGATACAGTTAACTGACTGCCCAGGCAGGGTTTCTCAAGTAATCCACCTAGAATCCCCCAGATGACAACCAGGCTCACGTAAGTCATATGTGTTTTGGCAGATTTTGAATAATTCCTATTGACCCAACTGTGAAAACTCGGCGTCTTTGTGGAATTCGAACCTACTACAGCAAGGGAAAGGCCTCAGTACAACCAACGCTCTAGCCACCTTAACTACCAGGCCCCAACGGGAGACATGATTTTAATCACATTTGGGGCCTCGCAGCTCAGGTGGCTAGAGCATTGACTGTATCCAAGCCTTCCCCTTGCTGTCGTGGGTTCGAATCCCACAGCGAGACGCCGAGTTCTTCACAGTAGGGTCAATAGGAATTTTTCAAGATCTGCCAAAACATCTATGAATAAGCCCTATTATTGGCTGCCAGTTGCCATGCGACCGCCCGTGTGGACTCTAGTCACTAGGCTAGAAGACAAAGCAGACCTGTTCGTTTCCGCTCTGATACATGCGCAGGCCAGTGCGGCAACTCTTGGGTCACTCAGATTTACAGATCGAAAATTACAAAACAATAGGTTTAAAACCAGCTAGGTTTCAGTTATACTACTGCACATACAGAACGTTACCCGATGGCAGTGGTTATCCAATCGGGAAGCGCAGCGCATGCAATTTGCTTTGCAGTCCCACGAGAGTAATTGTAATTCTGCCGGGGAACACTGTTCTTCCTTAACTACCGGAAAGAATTGCTGGACTTCGAACAATGGCAGTTTCAAAAGATCACTCGAGGTAGTTGTCAGTGCGGCTGATTCAGTAAGACAACAGTCTTTTGAAGCAGCCCGTGCGGCCATTCGTATTTGGCGAAGGTGCAGTTTGTTCCGAATTTCATCACCTGAAGACGTTCACATTCTTTTGGTTTCGAGGTGTTGTGAAGGGCTATCAACCGCTGACCAACCATGTTCATGTGACAATAATTAAGTTTGATATATCCGGTAAATACAAAGTCAACAAAACATAATGTATATAAACAGTAGGTGGGATAACTCATGAAATTTCAACCGGAATTCCGAAATGCGTTTTCGTTTCGCAAAGATTAATAAGGGAGGGTTGTAAAATTAATCATCGAGCAGCATAATTCTATAATAATTCAGTTCCTTCCGGGTGCCAGCTCTAGAACGAACTCCCCGTTTGCATGCAAAAACCATAGTTTGTAAAAAGTGGCTCCTTAATAAGCATTCATATTTCTACCTAATTTTCGACGCACTTAAGTATTCAATTTCACTTAACTGTTAGCCGAACGATTCCAGCAGCTGGTTCAAACCGAACACTTGTATCTGATGAGACCGGAGGACGCATCATGATGTGTCGAGACTTATCCGGACAAGTTAATCACCTACCTGTCGGCAACTTAGCTTCACACCGAGAACCCTACAGACTATCAATTGATGAAATGCGAAATGAAATTATTAAGTATGGCGGCTTTATAGTGCCCATGGTTATTCTCGGTAATCCACTTTATTGGTCAAACGTGGAATGGATGAATGAAGACAGCATATTTGAAACTGAATATGATTTTGATAATATTTACCTTGGCGGTAAATGTTGGAATCGCCGTATTTTGGATCATCCTGCAAAGGACGAATTAATTAAAAATTCCTTCTGGATGTTTCCTGGAATAAATGCATCAGGAAATCCTAACTATTCCACTAGATGGTTAGGTCGAGATAGAAATAGTGATCCTGTTGATATTTGGAACGATGCAAACACAATTGGACCAATTGCTCTCTTCGTACCACGAACAGGAGACTAAAAAACGGATGAATCGGTACCTAAAGCTAGTGCAACTTGTCTCCTTGAAGGTTATTTGGACACTGAGGTCGGTATGCAGCCGCAATATCACATGGATAAATACTTCAATGGAACACAAATCTACAGTCCTGGCAATCCAGGTTATTTAGAATATAAGCCTCCGAAGAAAAGTACAAAATCCGACAATACCACTGAATGGCGTGACCAATACCTATTCTGGAACAATTGGTCTCACAACTATGTATATTAGTCTTCCTCTGTACCAAGGTTTCCTCAATAAAACTCAACTCTTAATTCTCAGTTTCTACATTCTGCGTAATCCGGGTAATCTGGTATGAATAAATCGGGGGTGGAAAAATCGATGACGTCATAGTGACGCGACCTTGACGTCATCGATTTTTCCACCCCCGATTTAATAATACCAGATTAGCCGGATAACGCAGAATGTAGAAACTGAGAGTTAAGAGTTGAGTTTTATTGAGGAAACCTTGGTACAGAGGAAGACTATTAGAACTGTAGTTCATGGAATCGCGACCTTGACTTCATCGATTTTTCCACCCCCGATGTATTAATACCAGATTACCCGGATTACGCAGAATGTAGAAACTGAAAATTAAGAGTTGGGTTTAGAGCTCCGAAGATATTGAATAGGATACCGTGCTTCATAACTACAAACCGAAGCCTGTGGCCTGATTTGGTAGAGGGTGAGGCTGAACCCATTCGGAAACGCTGTATATCTTACCGTATGAACCAGCCTATATTGACTGACTACGAACCAATTTTATGCTTCTGTTCATGGAAGAATTTTGTGTTGCGCTTTTTTTGAATTAATCAATAAATGTTGTCTTATTTAGGAAGGTATATAAGTTTTTGCTTTGAGCAGTTGAGAAAATATGTCTCAGAAATCGTGGGAAAGCGTTCTGCAGTTATATCGGGGATTTTTGGAACATCCGACTCGTGCGGTTGCAGATTACCTTCGACCTATAGTTGATCACTACTTTACTGATTTGAGTCCAGAAAATCAGATATTGTGGGATCTTGCGTTGCACAAAGTTGGTATTGATCCAAAGTCAACTTACGTCTTCTTCCGTCTTTATACTCGGTTTATTGGTATAATTCAGTTTTAAAAAGTTTCTAATTGTGGGATCTTTTTAATGCCATGGGATGGCCGTTCGTAAAATGTCATGTCTCCGCTTTTATCAATGCGGCTTGTAAAGTTAACAGAATGGCTCAAATGCTTTGCTAAATTTTATGAATTCTATATGGTCACCTCTTAATACCATAGAGAAATGTATTGTTTTCCGTACGCGGAAAATGTATGGCTTTTAGTTTGGAAACCCTGAATGCAGGCAGGATTCAAAATTATTCGGGAATTGATAGAGTTTTTGAAAACTGAGTGATACCCTTTCTCCGAGTATACAATTGGAAGAAGACGTAATTTTCGACCGAATGAGCCGGCGACAAAGGCCAATACTTAAGTATTACGAAGTTTTCTTAGATTACTGATGACTTTATTAATGCAGAAAACGGACTTAAGAATATACTTGCTTGTGTGAATTTGGTAAAAAATCACGCCATCTTTAAGTTGGTGCCCTGGATATAGGTTATATTTTGGCTTTCAAAAGTTTTCCGATTCGAGCCCGACTTGCCGTTGCTTTTGCGTTTATGGTTTGTAGTCTACAAGTTATATGTTTTCTGTGTAGAGAAAATCCTATGAGTTGCATATAATTTTTCGATGGAAGTGAGTTATGTTGTATATTTCACAAGGGGCGTTAGTAAATAGACATACACAATGCCATTTAAAGGGATATTTCGTAGTCTCTAAACGACAATCTTTTTTAGAACCAAAAGATGCACTTTCTTTTAGCAGTAAAAATTAGGGAGGACAGGATTCTCTACCAGAGACGTTCATAAAAGAGTAGTTTCGGTTGATCTTTACCGCATACGAGCTGCAAACACTGGAAGCGGCAATATTAAGTAGTACACACTGTTACCTAAGGTTGCGTGACAACTAACTGTTTGAGAAGTTGGGGGAACTAAGTCCACCAATACAGCCCTTCACTAATGGTCCCCTGGTCCACAACCTCTCCTCTCATCATCCCGCGAAAAACAACTGCCGGTTTTGTTCTGCGACACTAAGTCCAGCACGAGTTGACCAACGATTGCACATTACTGAACCCCTGTATTTGTGTCTCAGAACTTTCTTCAGCCTCAACGACCGGATTTACGAGCGAAGGAATGAAACACTGATGGTCTCGCTCCTGTCTGGATTGATTGCCGAAGCAGTTGTACAGAACCTCGTACGACTGGTTACCAGCTCGTATCCCTCAAAACTCTGAACTAGATCCGTCCACACCACACATTGGTCGTCGTTAAGGTCTTATTGAACTCAATCTTCCCGACATTGAATTTATGAAGAAAGAGGAAAACATCGACAAATTTTTATTCCTTTTCTTGCTTGTTGTAAGGATGAAGGATGGGAAGATGAGAACTATGATATAATGTAAGGCGACGAATACTATACGCGTCCTTTAATTGAAAAGTAACTCTCCTACTGCTCCGAAAAACTGTTGTCACAGTTTTCTTCCAACGGGTTGAACCATGCCACATCGGCGGCGACAACGAATGAGAAGGGAGGCAGAGAAATACCTGCACTCTCCACTCACAGTCAACGGTTATTCACGACCCTTCTTAGGTGATTGCTTCGGTAAGAAACTGAAGTTTTGGTTCACGATCCCCTCCATGAGGAAAGTTTCGGATACGACAGCAAGAATCCCGAACCCCTTTGGGGTTGGGACGGAATCCACCCTCAGACGGCAAATGATGAGAATCAAGGTCCGTCTACTGGCAACGGAAAAATCAGCAGTAGTCTTCAAAGTACAGTGTCAGAATTGAAGCGCGAGGTATGTTGGTGAAACAGACAAACACCTCTGAACAAGACTGAATGAGCACCGGCAAGGATAGACTGCCACCAGTATACGGTCATATAAAGCAGGAGGAGCGCAGTTTCGTCTTTGACGAAGCAGGAGCCATCGGCCGAGCCCAAAAAGGAGACGGCCAGACTGGTGCTCGAAAGTTGACCATCGAGGGGCAAAATTAGCCAAAAAGTTGATCTGATTCTGTCCTACCAGGCGGTAAATACTGGGCTAAAGTCAGTCCAGACGGGGCCAACAGCACAA
>CACRXP010000974.1:173222-209075 GCA_902702965.1 Spirometra erinaceieuropaei
CAACATGGGAAAAGAGCCAGCCACAGGTCACGCGACCGGCGTGGGATATTTACCCACTGATGCGTGCTTTGCGCAGGCGGCGACACTTGATCAGACCTTCCAGTTATGAGGAGAGGGCCCACAGTCAACCCTGGCGTTACTGCGACTGCGACAGAAGCGCAGGCGGCTATATCACGCGAGTCCGAGACGAAGAGACCAAAGCAATTCCTCGGCCAGCAGACAGGTCAGAGTTCTTGCGTCAAGCACGCCTAAAATACAAGAGAGACGGCGAGGCTGAACAAATCCGGTCCAAGAGGGACTTACACAGTACCAATGGAATGAAGAAGTTCCCGGAATGTCAGTACAAATACAGTGTGGTCCACGAAATCTCCTCAACCTTTACGGCATTCCTTTGAGGGGCTGGTGAGCGAGATAATAATGAGTTGCCGATCTCATGAAATGTTGGCTGAAATTCTGAAATGCGTTTTCGATTAAGGAGGATTACTTAGTCGCGGTTGTAATACTGATTATTTTGCGGCATACTCTTATAACATTTCGGACTCGGCAGGATGTCGGCTTTTAAATGCACTTCTTTTCAATCTCCTGTAGAAAGTGTGTTCGGTAAAAAATGACTACTTAAGTAACATGCGTTTTTCCCATTGATTTTCGATGGTGTTGCAAATTCAAATATATTTTATAAAAACCATAAACAAAAATATGCTTTCTTTGAGTCAATCAATAGAGAATCACGTCTTCTTAATATTTTATATTTAAGGAAGGAGTATAATTAGGTTTTAAAAAATTTATAATTGTGAGGCTTTTTAAGACCGCGAAATGTCCATTCACATAGCATGGTACCTGGCCGTTTACCACTGCTCCTCACTAAATTTACAACATGGTCCGCATCCATTGCAAAATTTTGTGGACTCTGTATGATATCTTTTTAATGGCATAGAAAAATACCTGATTTTTTTTACGCGGGACGCGTGCACCTTGTAGAGTGAAATCACTAAGCGCTAATGCAACGAATGATCAGGCTCCAAATTATTCGGCAATTAGAAAACTTTTTTCAAACCTAATTATACTTCTTCTTTAAATATAAAATATTAAGAAGACGTGACTCTCTATTGATTGACTAGAAGAAAGCATATTTTTGTTTATGGTTTCTATAAAATATATTTGAATTTGCAACACCATCGAAAATCAACGGGAAAAATGCATGCTACTGAAGTAGTTATTTTTTTTACCGTGCACCCTTTCTACAGGAGATCGAAAAGAAGTGCATTTAAAAGCCGACATCCTGCCGAGTCCAAAATGTTATAAGAGTATGCCTTATGATAATCGGTATCACAACCGCGACCAAGTAATCCTTTCTAATCGAAAACGCATTTCAGAATTTCAGCCAACATTTCATGAGATCGGTCACTCACCGTATATGCATATGCAAAAGGGGATCGCCAAGAACGGCACAGGAGATTGGAACGGTCATTTATGGCTTATTAGCTGCCATAAGCCAGATGTGCCCAATGCGAGATTACCCATGTTTGAGGCTCGAACCCACCTGATGGTTAGAGGCTCAACGTCATATCCAATAAACCTCAGACTCCTTGTCGTGCGAGTTGCAACTGGGTACATCAACTATGGTAGAAAAGAGCACACAGATCGAGGTGCAGGAGCCAATCGATCGGTGCGTTTGCAAGTTCGATCTAGATCACCGCAGGCTGTCCAACAACGACCAGCAATAAATAAAGAAAAAATCCTTTACAAAGACAGGGGCAACTAAAATGGAATGTATACGTATGAACCATGCATTAATAAAATACGAAATTCATATGCAAATTGCAATCTCGGCATATCATAAAGTACAGAGCCTGCGACATTGTCGTAAACACTTCCAAAAGCCCAGTGAATCTACTTGCATAAGCATCAGTCTGTTCAAATGATGAGGTCAAACTACTCAAACAATACAGGGCATAGCTTGCCAACGTGAATTGCGTCTGCGATAGGTCACGAATGATCAACTCCCTGACAGACGGACAAGTTACGGAGGGCGTTAGGGTTAGCTGCCTCGGTCATCCAAGGGGGTAGGATTCGGTGCTGTTAAAACACGCAGTAACACACATGACCTCCACAGCCACAAAGCTAACTCCAGTAATCCGACAGGACTGGGGCGGAATTACGTGTTACGAAAATGTACCACCTGGGGCACATGGGAGGGAAAAAGCAGGTCCGTCGATGGCGCATACTGGGTCCTGTCAGTTACCAAGACATCCGACCGCAATAAACATCAATTCACTCTGCTACCGGCAGCACAGGAACAGGTCACAGACTGCATTACTTCCTAGTGCTGAGCAGCCGAGAGATCCCTTATAACGTGCTGCCGACAGTCTTTAATCTCCTGTCGCACTACCTGCTTGACGAAGGTCTGTGAACATGTGAAGACCACTGGGGTTTAACCTGTTTGCTATCCCATCCCCCTAAATCATCGCAAAGCTCATCAGGCTGCATTCTATAGTCTCACCACGGTATAGGCCATCCCAGCCTCACTCAACCCCTCGAAGGTCTGACACGCATCCCAATCTACACCAGAACACTTTTCGGCACAATTCCATCAGCATCACTATGCGGATGATGGGAAACTGGCCCTACAAGTCAAGAAAGACGCAATGTCGACCAAGTCATTTGGGCGGGGGGGGGGGGAAGGAAGCATGATGGAACCTGGCATCTAGTCGCGAGGTGGACTCGTGGACGCCGTCTCAGGCAAGATAACTGCCATCTGTTGAGCTCAAAGGCTACCCCGGTGTTCTTTTCTTGATTGAACTTCCAGGGTCGTAGTCTACATCTTTTTTGCTCCACAACTTCTCACCAAATTTCTCCTCGAGGTGTTTAAATGTGCAGATGGCCGTTTTTTCCACCACCACCACCTCCTCCTCCTCCTCCTCCAGCGGCGGGAATTCATTTCTCCCTTTTGTCCTCTGTTCCATCTCAGAGCGGAGATAATTGACGTTAATGACATCGCCTCTCCCTCTCTCTCTCCATCTTTTCTTTGCCGAAAATTCTGCAGAATCTCATGTCGCCTTCTCCTTCATTCAACGAGACATCCCGACTCCGCGCCTAATAAGTCGTATTTTTGAGGGGATTCGCTTCCTGGTCGGAGAGGAGACAGTTCGCTGGAAAAGAGGCATAATTTCATCAAAGTTCTTTTGCTGCTACTTTAAATAGTTTTTCATCGTTCAACGGGAAATGGCGGGGGGGGAGAGAATTCAATATCACACCCGTCCCCTTGCCATGAATGCAGCCACCTGCAGAACAACTTTTAGTAATACTATAGCTAACCTGGACGAGCATTTTCTTTGCACGAAAGTATTGTTGTAGTATTAAATTACTAAAAGATCCCGAATGCTAATTGATTAAATAATGCGCATAATAATTTTCACAAGAGACATATCCTTGAAGTATCGTTTTCGAGGATTAATCATCATTTCGACGCGGTTATATATACAGTGAATTCATGTTAACATGGTCTTAGAGGATCAAAGCTCTTAGACTCAATCTGCCTACTGCGCCACTTATTGGATTGCAGGAAAATGTCATGAAACTTTGAAGTTCTGGAGCACATGCCCCGTAACCTGATCGGTGAACGCCCTTCCGACAGCTCAATCGTCATTTCCGACTATGTCAACAGTGTGCGCTACAGCAAGGTGGTAGCAGGCACGAGGACTTGCCTGTGATTTACTTTATAGTGGCAATAGGCTTACACAGCATCTACCGCACTCTCTCCTTCTGCCTCGCCTGCGCTCGGTGTCATGACAAAGTCAAGAGGACCGGAGGCTGGGCAATGCGCAGGAGAATGGCACGACCAGGCCCGCACCTTGGCGCTCAACCCCACACCCCCTGGTCCACACAACAAATAACCAGGATTTGAACCAACAACAAAGAGGAACTAGCGGGACCGCCTCACGTCCACCGTTGTCCTCCGTCAAACCTCCGCTTCTGTCTTATCTAGACATCATTCTCCGGCCTCCACCACAAGGCGTGTCCTATGATCGCGATCCCTGACAAATTATCGTGAAGTGGGGAGATGTCTGACGTGGCGTGCAGCCAGTTAGCTGTCCAAAAAAATAACCTATGACTGGCTGATGACGGCTAATAAGCCAGAACTGGCAAATCCGATCACCCTTGTCTTTGTCAGTATTCAGCTATATGCATATGTTACTAGTCGCTATGCGACTGCCTGCGAGGATTGGAGACTGAGCCCCAAGCTACAACGGGGCGATCATGTCCTGTAACATGCTCAGTGATCATAAACTATTCTCTCAAGCCTGCCATCCGGAATTGCGGATTGGGATACTCGCCGGGTAATTTAAGTTGTGAAGTGATGCTCATGAAAGAAGGAAATTCGAGATAATGCGGAAAATCGGATTTTTTTCCTTCACGAGGATATGTTCAAATTACGCACAAACTTTGGAATTCGGGATTGCACCTTCCGAGTTTTCAATAACCTTTGTGAGCAAAAACGCGGTAAGACTGCCAGCGATTTAATCGTTTCCTTTAGAATTCCAAAGAATAAAATATTGAATTCCTCCCCTCGATTTTTATTGAACGATGAAACACTTTTTAAAGTAGCGGCAAAAGAACTTTGGTGAAATTATCCCTTTTTTCCAGCGAACTGTCTCCTCTCCGATCAGAAAGCGAATCCCCTCAAAAATACGACTTATTAGACGCGGAGTCGGGATGTCTCGTTGAATAAAGGAGAAGGCGACATGAGATTCTGCAGAATTTTCGGCAAAGAAAAGATGGCGAGAGAGAGAGGCGATGTCATTAACGTCAATTATCTCCGCTCTGAGACGGAACAGAGGACAAAAGGGAGAAATGAATTCCCGCCGCTGGATTGGAGGTGGAAAAAGCGGTTTTCAGCACGTCGGGAAAAAAATTGGTGAGAAGTTGCGGAGCAAAAAAGATGTGGACTGCGACCCTGGAAGTTAAAGCAAGGACAGAACACTGAGGTAATCTTTGAGTTCAGAAGGTGGCAAATATCTTGCCTGAGACGGCGTCCGCGAGTCGACCTCGCGACTGCATGTCAGGTTTCATCATGCTTACTTCCTCCCCCCCGCCCAAATGACTTGGTCGATATTGCGTCTTTCTTGACTTTTAGGGCCAGTTTCCCATCATCCGCATAGTGATGCTGATGGAATTATGCCGAAGAGTGTTCTGGTATAGATTGGAGTGCGTGTCAGTCCTTCAAGGGGTTAAGTGAGGTTGGGGTGGCCTGGACCTTCGCAACACAATAGATTGCAGCCTGATGAGCGCTCTGGTGATTGGGGGGGTGGGGATGGTGAACAGGTTAAACCCCAGTGATATTCACATGTTCACAGACCTACGTCAAGCAGGTGGTGCGACAGGAGATTAAGGATTGTCGGTAGCATGTTAGAAGGGATCTCGCGACTGTTCTGCACTAGGAAGTAATGCAGTCTGTGACCTGTTCCTGTGCTGCCGGTAGCAGAGCAGAGTGAATTGGTGTTTAGTGCAGTCGGATGTCTGGGCATGCGATTGGACCCAGTATGCGCCATCGACGGGCATGCTTTTTTTCCCTCACATGTGCGCCATGTGGTGCATTTTCGTAACACGTAATTCCGCCCCAGTCCTGTCGGATTACTGGAGTTAGCTTTGTGGCTGTGGAGGTCATGTGTGTTACTGCGTGTTTTAACAGCACCGAATCCAACCCCCTTGGATGACCGAGGCAGCTAACCCTAACGCCCTCCGTAACTTGTCCGTCTGACAGTGAAATCGTTATCGGGAACAGCTGCAGACACAATTCACGTTGGCATGTTATCCCTTGCATTGTTTGAGTGATTTGACCTCATCAATTGAACAGACTGATGCTCATGCAAGTAGATTCACTGGGCTTTTGGGAGGTGTTTACGGCAAGGTTGCATGGATTGTACTGTACATTATATCGGCGCTAAAACTGGGTTCCAGATCGTGCCCCTTAATACAATGGGACGAGTGAAGCTTTTAACTAAGGACTCCTTTACCACAGTCAGTATGCTCTATGGGAAATGTCCGATGAACGGTTGACTCCGGCAGTGTTTGCAGTTCGTGTGTTTAAGGATGAGGAGAGTTACCAAACCAGAAATCTCCACTCTTTTCTTTCCTCTCTCTCTCCCGCTGGTATCCTTTTGTCCTTTTTCTGTGGACTTGCTGGCTGGTAGACTGCGACTCAGACTCACTAGTTCCTTCCTAATCAGGCCTCTATGGCCCTCTCACTCATTTGAGATTAAAGCCATCCACTGCCTTGTGTGAAAACGTGGTGTGTTCTGTGGGAGCCAATGAGAAAATTGCATGCTACATAAGTAGTCATTTTTGCAGAGTACAGTTCTTGCATGCAGTCGCAAAGAAGTTCTTTCGAAAGCCGGCATCCTGAGGTAACCGAATTATTATGGAATTATGTTGCAGGCCGACTAGTTTTACAACCCTACTTAGTTATTCTTTTCGAAACTGGAACGCATTTGGAAATTTCGGCTGACATTTCAGGAGTTAGCCCCCCTACTGTAAAGCCACTGCCATCTGGCGGGCAAACGCGGCCCGCACAGAATGGCGATACAGACTGCAGAGGATCTTTTCGGATGTGGCCTCTGCCGCTCAATTCGAATCCGAGCCTACTTTGTTGTGTTTCTGTGAAAACCTGGTCCATCTTGCATGGACCTGGAGTCTGTGGCAGACGCAGATGGGCGGCTTGGCCTTGCCAGGCAGTGCGTCTGATCCAGCCTCCCTTCTTCTTGACTGCCTCGACACCAACGCATGTGGACGACGAAAGAGAGAGTGCGGCAGGTGCTGCATAAGTCCATTGTCACTTTTGCTAATTCCCGCACGAATTACCGTCTTAGCGTCCGCTATGCTCTGGGACACACGGTGAACATCATCTTTCACAATGACCCAGCTGTCTGCCTTCCTCCACCGCTGATTGGTGTTTTTTGCTGACTCTAGCACTAACCTTCAAGGTAAAACAAAATGCGTCTTCGGTCATGTAACTGAACTGATGATGGTGGTGGTGGTGGTGGTGGTGGTGGTGGTGGTGGTGGTGGTGGTGGTGGTGGTGGTGGTGGTGGTGGTGATGGTGATGGTGATGGTGATGGCGATGGTGGCGGTGGTGGTGGTTAGGGTACCAGTAGTGGCAGTAGTAGTGGCAAATTAGAAACGTACAGTGACTGCCGCAGATTGCAGGAATTTCTTAGTCTTTAACCGGCCCATGTGTTGTACGGTAGGCTACTAAACACTGATATATAACGTGTGGCCTAACGTGTGGAATGCGCCTAAACCTACGAAACATCTCTTATCAGACTAAAAAATCGTACCAGTTTATCAAGTAATGAAAACTGCTGTTGGTGGTGGTGGTGATGATGTTGATTCATTCCTATGTGGATTTTTATATTAAACACTTTTGTTAAACTATGGGCACGAATTAGGGGTGGATCGAGTAAATTTAATCGTAAAATAAAATCGTCCCGGCAAAAACCGGCTGTTGCTTAAATTAGCAGACAGAAAATTACGAGGATATCCACTGTGTAAGCAGCTTTTCGAAACTGTTGCAAAACAGCACTGCTCAAGTTGTCCAATGCGCTGTCTTCCTGTGTGTAGGTCCGGCGTGCGCGTAGTCATTCGGAGAATCCTCGCAATGCGGGATTAATTACTCCAGGAATTTGATGGAGAATTTCACGGCAACCTCGAGCATACACTCACGAAAGTTTTTCGATCGCGTATTTGTTTTGGTGTGGGAGTTGCTGAGCAGTAAAAAGGCTTGCGGACGCATCTCGTGAGTCAATTCCATTTCCAGGACGATAGTAAGCTCCTAGTTTTCCCACGGGTTCACAATCCGTCCTCCTCCCGCCAGGGCGCCGTTACGACCCTTCGCTTCCCTCACCGCCCTTCTCCCCATCCAAGTCTCCCTGTCGCTCTCTCCGCCAGCATCCCATCTCTTCCTAGTCAGTTTGTGTGACTGTGACTTGTTGTTACGACCTCTGAAATTAATGAGTTAATTCGCAATTTTTTGAGCACACTTTGTTTTTTTCAAATGCACTTTTCACATTGGTAGAAGGGAAAGGCGCAGGGGGAGCTAAGATGGTTTTTTAATTGTTAGATAAAAAATATATAAAGCTTTTTTTCTACAGCCAAACAACGCCTTAAAATGCACATAGGCATTTAAAAAATTAAAAAGCGTGAAGATCATTTGAATTGCGCCGTCCACTGAAGTGAAGGAAGAACACCCGTACGCATTAATCACAAACTGGTTCGACGTTTTATTTCGAGGGTGTGATACACCTCGGAAATGCAACTTTTTATGAAGACAATATGGAACTCTTGAAGACAGCGGACGACAATTCATACACGAATTTAAACAATCTAAAGTCAGGATTCGTCTGATAGTTAGGTGTATGAACTGTGGCAGCCCCACCTGCGAAATCCGTGAGCTGTTTGAGATCTCCTTCTACTTTTTCTTGGCTGGCAAGTTGGGCGTAGGTTTAGACTGAAATGTGCCCATCTCTACCTTAATCTATTTAAAAACAGGATAAGATGTGGTTATGTAGCCCCGCTTGATAGACACAACGCTGTTGGGTTTAGGGTTGGGGAAAGGGTTTTGGTTAGGGGTTAGGGTCAGGAGTTAGGGCAACTACTTCTCAATCACTCAAAGAACAACCGCGCATTCCCTATAGCTTTTCTTTTTCATAAAACTGCTTGGCCTCGTCGCCTGTGCGTTCCCCGGCCTCACCTGTAAAACCTATATTACCATCGGTTCCTTACTACGGATGGCTGAGGTTTTATTACTTCAGGTGGGGCAACATAACCACATCTGACCAAAAATTGACCGATAATTATGGTCGAAAACCGCAAAGGAGATTAAAACCATCATTTATGGTTCAGTCCCCGTCAACATTTCCACGGGATTTTGAAGCCAACCGGATGCCAACACCTAGCATAGAGTGCTTGACTGAATGCCTTCTCGACAGGAGAGGCGTGCCTGCCCAGTTGAGTATTACACAGCGATTAAAAGGCCAAGTTCTCTGGCCATAGTCCTTTTAGGCAAGTTAAGGCGATTTTCGAAACCTTTCCTGTTCTTGTATATTGCGTTTCTCTGGAATAAAATTAGCGGTCTCCCTGGATTCAGATTTTTTATAATCACCCACCCCATTTTCGCGAAATGAATGTATTTTGACATAATTAAGCCCTGTTAGTTATGAAAGATGTGGTCTCCTTACTCTTACAGGGAGACCAGATCATCGTGAACTTGGCATGACATAAGCGAGAAATTAACGCCGTCTTTTACCTTTTCGAGGATCCGCGATTAGCGGTAGCTGTTTAAATGCGAAACCGCACCCGCAGTACGTTAGATAGCTGCTAAATTTGATGAGAATTGGAAGGTCAGAAACATACATCTCTTTAAGTCCAACATCCGTCGCAGATTGCGAGAACTTCCAAGTCTTTAACCGGCCCAAGTGCCCTACGGTAGGCTACGAAACACTGATATACAACGTGTGACCTAACACGATGAATGAGCCTAAGTCTAGGAAACCAGTCCGTACGCATCGATCAGAACTCCTCAACACAACCCTGTCCTCACTACATGTTCTGAACAACTGGGATTTCGATCGTCGCACATCTCGCCGTACATCGCTTGCAACACGGAGTCCACCCACTACCGCAACTGTACCGAGAATTGACGTATATTGAGTTAGACTTACACCGTATCTACCTCGCTCACTCCTCTCCTTCCCATCGGACTCCGGTCGCATGACAACGTCAATACGGCGGAGGCTAGTAGTGGCTGAGGTAGTTGGGCCGTCCGTCTACACGTGCTGCACACAACCTTGTCCTCATAACATATGCTAGATTATAGTGAGGGCCGCTGAGATCCCATACGAGTGTTGCGCAGACCATAGAACGCAGAGACGAGGATTTAGACATCGCTGCCGCAAAGCGGCAGGCGGCCAAAATATGCATCAAAAAACGAATGAAAATAGGTTAGCTTTCGAGTGTTATCTACCACATTCATTGTGCTGAATATCCGTAAAAACAGTTGGTCAAATTTGATGAGAACTTAACGCATAAAAAGGCACTATGACCGAGAAACCTACTGTTACTAGAGGCTGTTCACTGCCCGGAGCAAAATTACACCTTCATCTTTGTTATCACAGACAATCCAGTAGGTCACGAGCATGACAACACACGGGGTAAACGAGAAATCTGGAAATCTGATAGGTTGAACAAACCAAACGTTGCGTACGACCTTCCTTACGGGGTGTGTACTTCCTCATCGATTCTTCGGTCACTTTTTCTCCCTTTTCTCCACATGCGAATCTCTGGAGTGAGAAGACCGTATACCAAGACACACGATGCACAAGGCTGCATGCATTTTGGGCTACCAAGTCCCACAAATGCCTCATACTGTTGATAAGGTGGACATCGTATTATGTGGTTCAGTCCGTTTTACGAACCACATTTCGCTTGGATGAACTTCGTTGCCTTGTTGGCCTCCACCTAGTGCCGCATTTGATCATAGTTACGCTATTTCAGAGAGAGGAGGTGCATGAGAACTACCACCGTGATAGACGACGGTAGTCGGAAACGCCATCTCTAAATTATTGGCCGTTGTCCGCCAAGCATAGCCCAATCACAGGTCGGGTATTTGAACCCAGGTTGGAGTATTTATTGGGCATAACTTTATGGCAGTAGAGTCACTTGTTCAAGTTCCGTCGACTGTAAGATAAACTGCCCACCATGTCGCGTC
Source organism: Spirometra erinaceieuropaei (assembly GCA_902702965.1). NCBI lineage: Eukaryota > Metazoa > Platyhelminthes > Cestoda > Diphyllobothriidea > Diphyllobothriidae > Spirometra > Spirometra erinaceieuropaei. Next base: position 183,985 of record CACRXP010000974.1, read on the forward strand.
CGGGTACAGACTGACTGCGCCGAGGCATCCATCCAGCATATTCTGTTTGTTATTGCGAACCCGGCCTCAAAAAACGTATACCTTCATACTAAATGAACGACGCGTGGTAGCCGCTCTCCCTGAGGCATAAATTTGCGAGATCCTCACTTACCTAGCCTAGGCTCCCTACACGATTGTATGTCGCCCTCATCGTAAGACTCTCGACCATCGGGCAGGGAGTATGTTGGAGAGTAGAGAAGGAGGGAAGGGAGGGGGATAACGGAGAGGATGAGAGGGGGAAGGGGGAGGAGAAGGGGGACGGAGGCAGACGAGGAGGAGGAGGAGGAGGAGGAGGGGGATGAAGTAGAACTACCAGGTAGGGAGACACACACGCGGATACCCTCGCCTGGTTTAGCCTGCCGGTCTAGGCGGTTACCGGGGTGTGGCCACCAGGCACAACCTAGCTTCGGAGAGCATCATGTAAACGTTGGTCGCCAGTTACTGGACGTTAGGCGTAGTCAACATCTGCAGGCAAGTGAACAACCTACTACGACCTTCACGTGGACCCACAACCGGGCACCCCTATATCCCTTCATCCTCACCTATGTCTCAGTTGCTGACGCTGGCCACGAAGACAAGACAGGCAAGAGGAAAGTTATAATTTTAAAAAATACACAGATAACTCCCTTTTTGATCCCCTGGAGCTCAAAGAATGACCCCTTACTGTCCCCTACTGGTGAAAGTAAAGTCGAGATTAATGTTTGGTCAGGCAGTCAGTCAGGGTTTCACTCTAAGGTCATATTATGGGCCAGCGCCACAAGTTGACCTGAAAGGTTTCTGCATGATTAAGCCGTCAAAGACGTCTCTAACTTCAAATAACGAACGAAGACCCGCCGGCCGGCTTAACTGGGTTTATGCGCAAACGTAGGGAAAATATGTCCCGTGGGACTGATGCTCACCGATCAGACCCAATTGCGGGAAGAATCATGGGTGCTAGTTTTGTTTTTTAGCTCTTGGCCTGAGTCCTCATAGGTGATCGCAAAGTAATGGCAAAATCAATCCACAAAGACGGCCTCCACCACGGCGTCGCCAGCCTATTTTTCGGCGCTTGGAAGCACGCACACGCGTTTTATCCTCCCAAGGTTACACCCCCCGCCCCCTTCGTTACCGTTGCAAAACTGTTTCATCTCATCACGCACGCTCTGACTAACAGCCACCGACCGACTTAAACCTAAACACGCAGGAGCGTCCCGAAAAAACATCAGGTGAGCAGCCCTCAGGCGGCAGATCGATCGTCACGAGCACGACGTCCCACGGAATTTACCCAGCACCGGTCACTTGGGCACGAGGTGGACTTTCTATGCATCTACCTCCCATTATCTCTTCCCCCACGCATTCAATTCTTATGCTAAGGCAGTACCAAGACGACTGGAAGCGAGATCGGGCACAATGGCTGCCAAAGCCAAACAATCCTTCTACGCATGCCGCACGAGACCTGGGCCAAACTACAGTAGGTGGGCTAGCTCATGAAATGCCAACCGAAGTTCCGAACTGCGTTTTCGTTTCGAAAAGATTAATTAAGTCGGGTTGTAAAACTATTCAGCCTGCAACAGAACTCTATGATATTTCATTTACCTCAGGATGCCGGCTTTCGAAAAAGCGCCCTTCCGGATGGATGAAAAAAACTACACTCTGTAAAAAACGACTACTTTAGTAGCATGAATTTTTCTCACTGATTTTCGATGCCCCCAAAAGTCCAATTATATTTCATAGAAATCATGCATAAAAATATTTGATCTTTTGCTCATACGGTAGAAAATTACGTCTTCTTTCAATTTTATGCACGAAGGAGGGTTATAATTCGGTTTTAAAAAAGTTTTACAATTCGCGAATAATTTTGAACCCGCTCTACCGATACACTTGGATTCAGGGTTTCCAAACTACAAGCCGTATATTGTCCGCGTACGGAAAACCACACATTTGTCTACGGTAATAAAGGGGGACCTTATAGGGTTCATAAAATTAAGCAGTAGATTAGAACCATATTGTTAACTTTACAAACCACATTGGTAAATGCAGAGACATGACGATTTATGAACGGCCTTTTCACGGTATTTAAAAGTCTCACAGTTAGAGACTTTTCAAAACCGAACTATGTCCCCCCTTCGAGTATAAAATTAGAAGAAGACGTAATTATCTACCGAATGAACAGAAGACTGATTATTACTATGCAGGTTTTCCATGAAATATAATTGGACTTTTAGGGACATCGAAAATCAATGAGAAAAATTCATGCTACTTCAGTAGTTTTTTACAGGGTTTAGTTTTTGCATGCAGTCGCACATCCAAATCCCAGGTTGTCCTGACCTGGAATCGATCAGGACAAGTCATAGATGGTCCATACACTTCTCCACATTTCCTTAAATCGACGACACCAAAGAAGATTTTAATGCCTTGGGAAAATGTTAAAGTTCCTTCTAAGACTTGCTCGAGCGCGATCGATGTTTTCCAGGGCAGCGCGTTGTGCCGCATCGCCGAAAAAAACTCAGAAAATGACCGTAACTAGGAACGGGTGGATTGCGCTCCTGGTCGTACACAACCTCAGGACTCGCCATTTTCCTAGCTTTCGGTATATGGCCTGTGATAAATCATGCCTCAGCACGTGCCTCAGCAGGAAGAGCCAATCAGAATGCACAAAGAAAGTCTGAAGGCTCCTTCGTGTTCGTTAACAGAGAAAAAACGTCAGAGCCAACGGTGACATTGCCAGTTAGTGGGGGGTTCGCAGTAGCCTAGCTACTCTTTGTGACGGCCAGATGGGACGGTTAAGGATCAGAGATTCTTGCGCATACCACCTCCTCAGGGCGCATACTGTTGCCTTGAATCTGTCATTCCCCCACCTATATCGAAGATGCTCAATAACTCAAAGGTGTTTCTCCCGTGTTTAGAGGCTTATTGCAGACGAACGGAGTATATACATTTTTTCCGTTCAACGGCAATAAGCCTCTAAACACGGGAGAAACACCCTTCAGTTAGTGACCACCTTCAATCACTGGAATATCCAGAACTTAAATGGAGATTACCATGAATAGGTGTGTATCTCACCGGAAACATTCCACAGTGGTTTCTGCATTTGGACGTTTACAGGCTTAGCACCAGTTGCCGCTGAATGACTCACTCCATTTCCAGTTCTAGTGACGACAACAGGTCATCCGCTTAGAATAGGTTTATTGTAGCGCCCCTTGGGCACTGTCAGTCCCCTTTGAACTCAGGAAAAAAACCTAAAACAAACTCGTCAATTTCAACTGCACTTTGACTTCATTTGCTTCGGGTGTCTGGTTAGCCAAAAGAGCGCGAATCGAGAGTTTGTTTTAAGTTAAAAAAAACCTCAGTTCTAAGGGAAAATGATAAAAAAAATTTCAAAAAATAACGATATGTACAATATAAAAATTGAAGTTTGCAGTTTGGTAGTTTTCGGGGGCATGAATAATATGTCCTTCATGGCAATTAAAGAACTTTGATATCGGCCTGACCTTGAAATTATTTTCCTGTTGGGTAAATTTCGGTTTGCTCTAGTTGCTGGTTGTTAGTCTATCTGGCCAGCTGTAAGGGGGCGGTCGCACAGTTCCTACGTGTTTTTCAGGAGGCTTACCATCGTTGTCTGGACTAAGAGCTGGAAAAGATGAATATATATCAGGAGCAAGAAGCATTCAATGGTAAGTCACAATCAAAACTGTCAAAATACTATTGAATCATGTATCATATTGTTCTTGTTAATGTGAAATTATAGGAGTAGTGGTCGACTGTTTACTATGACCTAATATAGTTCTATATATGTTTAATATGGCCTTAATATACACATACGCACGACTAATATGCAGGGTTTTATCGAAGGGTATATTTTTATTAGCTTTATAAGGGATATTTAGTGTCAGGTGACATAGCTGATGAAAACGAGAGAGGGAGGAAAAAAAGAATATCATTATCTGTTCTATGTTTATCAATGATGCTATCTTTTATAAATTTGATTATTTTTAGTGCTATGTTCCGGTATTTTTCAATCGGCTGGCATTATCAGAGCACTTTTGGACCAAATTCTATATCAAAGAATTGACTTGAAAAATGTCCTATCTTATTCAAAAATAAATATGTATTGTTATTTGAAAGGCATTTCTTAGTTTTTATTTTAAACTCGATTAGGGTTCGACTTTTCCGGATATAACCTGGAAGAGAATTCCAGATAGTCGCATATCTTATGGAGTAGAAATTTGACCGTTGGGACTTTGTGGATTTGGGAATCCTTATAATATCCTCGCTATTTCTGTTGTTTCTAGGGGCGTTTTGGTTGGTAAGTAAATTCATTTTGAGAATATCTTGGTCGTGGGTGACCTTGAATAGGAAGTTTAGACCATTTTGAAGTCTTCCGATCCAGAGTGGTCGAAGACCGTATTTATGATATAGTTCTAAGTATCAGAAGAAAAGGCGATCTCGGGAACCATAGTTTTACTGTCCTGACGTTTCAAAAGCATACAAGCTTCCATCGTCGGAGGTGAGTGTGTTATCGCGCCTCACAGTATTTATAGGTGGGTGACGGTCATGTCGAGACGGGTTTTGTTCATACATACGAAGTCAGGGCGGCAGGGAGGAAGGGGCGGGGAGGGAGTCCTTGAGCGTCTTCTCGCCGGATGAAGGGGGGGGCGGTGGATCAGCTTTAGTGGTCACCAGCGCATGCACACAGGGACTGTGGCGGACGGGGGGGGGAGGTAGGGTGACGGGAAGTACTCAATCTACATCGGGGGCCGGCGTTGAGACGTTGGTGGTCGTCGCCCGTACCTTCATTGACCTTAACTGTCGTCCAAGGCTGGCAATCTTGTTTACACCGCAACGACTGTCCGTTTTCTCGTCCGCCGGACTAGTAGATGGAACGGCTGTGGTGACGACTGCGCCTTCGTCGGAACCAGGTTGAGGGGTGGCTGAGTGTGCATCCGCCATGGACTCACTCATGTCTGGATTCGTGTTTAGCCTGGGCTCACGTCTGCTCATTTGTTTACTGAGCTGTGCTCGAAGGGCTTGATAGGCAGCGGGAAGAGCCACACAACGGTTGATGGAGGTTGTCCCTGTGTGTCAAGCCTCGATTGTTTCCCTGGTTATGCGGTCGCTTCCTCGGCCCAGAATTTTGACATGCTGAAAGGCGAACGTGTGTCCGGAATCGGCGCAGTGTTCGGCCACCAAAGACAAAGGGTCCATTCGCCTTACTGCCCTCATGTGTTCTCCAACACGGGTCTGTAGTCGTTTGCCCGTCTCCCAAATGTAGTTGGCTTCACAGGAGTTACACTGGATCCGGTAGATGACGTTCGTGGTTTCACCTGGTGGCAGAGGGGCCTTAGGTCTCATGACCAGATGTCGAATTGTTGACTCCGGTCGATGGGCGATGCCGATCCCCAGCGGTCTTAAGAGACGGGAGACCGCCTCAGAAACGTCATCGATGTATGGAAGCGCCCGCCATATTTTTGGCCGTTCTGTTTCCAAACGTCGGCTCAGTCCGGCCTGTCTGCTGCGTTCGATGAAGTTGCGCGGATACGCGTTGGACATGAAGAGGCGCTGGAGGTAGCGTAGTTCTGACTTTCTGTCGTCCGGCTCGCTGCAGTGTGCTTCTGCCCTTCTGTAGAGTGTTCGCACACAACTGCGTTTGTGGCACAACGGGTGCTTTCTGTGGAAGCTCAGGATTTGGCGCGTATTAGTGGCCTTCCTATATACCGTCGTTTTTAAGTGCCCATTTGGTTTTCGATGGACGAGAACGTCCAGGAACGGCAGTTGGTTGTTGGCTTCCGCCTCCATTGTGAACTGGATGTCAGGGAAAACAGAGTTCATGACGTCATGGAATTCTTGGACCTTTTGCCGCTTACTGATAACGAAGGTATCATCGACATATCGAGTCCAAAATTTCGGCTTATAGGCTGCGAAAACTGGGGTCTTTAGTTTTTGGAGAACTGCCTCTGCGATGAAGCCCGAGAGCGGCGATCCCATTGGCGTCCTCTTGACCTGCTCGTAGGTCGTACCTTCGAAGGTAAAGTACGTCTTCAGGCAGAATCTCAGCAATTGAACGAGATGTCTCCGTTTTATCGTCACGCCCGTCTCGTCGTACCGACTCTCGAGCAGCTCGCTGACCGTTTCGACTGCCAGGTCTTGCGGAATCGAAGTGAAAAGAGAAGTGACGTCGAATGACGCCATGACTTCGTCTTCGGTAAGTCTCATCCCTTTGATCCGCTCCAGGAACTGAGTCGCTGAACAGACCGTCGTGCCCGCGTCCGAGGTGAGAGACCTCAGGTTTCGGAACATCCATTTAGCCAAATTGAATGTAGGTGCGCCGCGCAATGATACGATTGGCCGGAGGGGCACCCCGGCTTTGTGTACCTTTGGCAGTCCGTAAAAGCGTGGTGCGGCCGCGTCTACTGCCTTAATGGCCAGTCGTAACAATTTATTTATTGTCTTGCTGGTTTGCATGTCGGCGAGGGTCTTGTCCAGTTGCGTCACCAGCTTCCTCATCGGTTCATCGTTACATGGTAGGTACGCCTGTAGGTCCTCCAGTAGGGCATTGGCTTTCTGAATGTAGTCTGTCTTATCCATCACAACTGTGGAGCGCCCTTTGTCTGCTGGTAGAATCACGATGCTGGTGTCAGCCCTCAGTGTCTTGAGAGCACTCTGCTCGGCCTCGGTAATAGTTGCACGTGGTTTGTGCGCCATCGCCAAGGAGGTTACCTGCTGTCGAATGAGTTGCTTTGTTTCGTCGGATTCCCCGGTTTGTTTGAGAATCGACTCAACCGTGGCCACGAGATTGACCGGATCGGCGTCTTTGGTGTTAAAGCAGGCTTCATGACTCAGCGCTTTCTTTTGGGCAGGGGTCAGCTGCTTAGAGGACATGTTGTGCACCAGGACTTCGTTCTCCTCTTGAGATGATTGGCTTATACTCTGGAGCTTGACCGCCAGCTCGGCATCTCTGGTTGCTCGCAATTCTAAGTATGAACCCTGGATGCCATCACTTCTAGACAAAGATCTAGTAAAACGTTTCTGAATGCCTTCTAGTTTCTTTCGGCCGTCTGAGGGCATTATGCCGAAGAAAATTGAACAGTAATCTAGGAGAGGTAAAACATACATTTTGAACAGTTGTATTCTTAGTGCATTTACGGTGAAATTTTTACATATGAATCCACACAGGCGAGTGGCTTTCGGTGATATTTGTTGGACGTGGGGAGATAAATCAAGGGTATTTGTATAGCTGAGACCTAAATCTTTTACCGATTGGGCCTCTGTTATTTCATTATCCTCGAATATTATGGGGGGAAGTTTTTGTGGGCCAAATATCAGGAGATGGCATTTTTTGGGTGAAAAGGGCATCTGCCACTGACTACTCCATTCGCTGAGTTTTCTGAGATCAGTTTCAATTGGTCTATGAATATTGGCTACTGTATTCCCGTTATATGCATATGCAATTTTAAGGTCGTCTGCATATAAAAACGTCTTAGCTGAGACAGATATGGATGATAAGTCGTGGATATATATAAGAAATAGAAGGGGGCCTAGGATAGTGCCTTGAAGTACTCCACTGGTAATAGGGGATGGTTCTGAGACGACGTTTCGAATTTGCACCACCTGGTATCGGTTTTGAAGATAAGATTTAAGAAAATCGAGAAGGGGTGGCCTAATTCCATGACTTTTTAGCTTTATCAGTAGTCTTTTATGGGGGACTTTGTTAAAGGCCTTTCTTAGATCGAAGTATATTGAAGCAACTGTGTTTCCATCATCTCTACTGCTGGAAACGAATTCCAAAAAAGTAAGGTGGCAGGACTGACATGACTTTTTGGGTAAAAATGCATGTTGAGAGGAGGGAATGAGGTTGGCGTTCATGAGATGATCTAGCAGTTGGTTATATACTATTTTCTCGAGGATTTTAGCTATAGCTGGTGTTCGGTGAACACCACGATAGTTTTCAGTATGAGATCGGTTGATGCTTTTAAATATGGGCGCAATGGTGGAGTATTTCCACATGTCCGGAAAAATTGCATTTGACTGGAGTTGGGGGAATAACTTAGATAGGAGTATTGGAGCATGTCATATGCTTCAGAATACATGGTGGGATTTTGTCGGTCCCATATGATTTGGTGTTCGATAGTTGTTTGATGGCTACTTTAACAGTTTCTTCACTAAAATGGTCGTCTGTCGGCTTTCATGAGATTGAAAGCCTGGTCGACCTATCAAGGAGGTTCTTACTCACAAGAGTTGTGAGATTTTCTTTAATGGGTCCCCTACATACCCCTTACACATTGGTTGCATACTCGATGCATGACAATAAAGCAGTTCAGTATATCTGTATATCTCCCTCCGAATCAGAAATCTGAGTGTCTTACCATTGCTTCTGTAGTGTCTGGCGTCATGTACTACTCATTACATAATGCAATAGGATTGTTTACTGCCTACAAGTTCAATATCGTTTGTGCCATCTGTCCAAAACCGACTACTGCCTCGATCTTCTTCGCCTGACCCATGACTTAAGATGTCTGTACTGTTGTAAGAAGTAATTAACGCCAGTCCCCACTTCGAGTCAGTCGTTAGCGGCGGTTTCCGTTCGCCGCTGAGATGCGAATTTTTCCGCCGATGAAAGTTTGGCCACGAGTGGAGTTTCGAAGTAACAGGAATAAAGGAACTGTGGGTTCCCGGTAGAGGGATTTCAGGATGATTTTGTAATCAACAACACCAAAGAGTCGTGAACGTCTAGGCTGATGCAAACAAAATTACGATATTATGTCACCCACTCGTAGTTTCTTTCTATAATGCATTACGTCCAGCAAAAACTGACGACAACCACTCCAAAAGCCAAGTCCAGACGACGAGCCTTGATTTAGTTCGGCTTATTTCAAAGTTTCAAAGGCCTATCAACCCTACGGTTACGTGCGCTACGTTGTCGCTTGTACTCCCGCAAGCAGTCCTAGCTTTCGGTTTATCTACATTGCTGCTTTCTAAGTTCCTAATTTATCCACAATGGAGTGTTATCAATTTCCTTTCGTTGAGGAATACAATGCAAGCCAATAATAAAATAAAACAGAATGTGCGTCAGTATTCATTTATTGTTGGAGTTATGGCTGAGCCTGGCCTTCTTATCCGGGAAAGCCTCTCCTCCGAGCCACTGTTGACGAGAATTAGCAAGCGCAGGGATTACTCGAGGGGCCATTCAATTAGGACTGATAGAAACTATTGGTGGGTGGTCTTGCAAACCCAGCACAGTGTCCGCCTATTTTATAAGCTCGACGATTTGCACCTTGGTGCTGTCCTAACGTAACGCGTGTTTAGAATGTAACATTCAGGCAAAGTAGACCCCCGGACGGTAATTTCCGACGATTGTTATTCGAATTCGGCTGCCCGACACCGCATAGTCCACATTCGCCAGTCAGTGTTCGTAACTTTAATGTTCCCAATAATGTGGACACCAGTATTCGAATGCGTCTGGGCAGTTCAGTTTATTGAGGAAAATAGGCGTAAGACTTTGAGTACCCAGTTGCGACGTAAAAATGTGTGGGGTAAGGAAACGTTTTTCGGCTGAACTAGTTCAAACGAGCCCATAATGATAGGACGAAATGGGAACGAGCTACAGGAGATGAGCTCCATCTCTGATCGCTCTTAGTAATTTCGGAACATGAATAGGTCGAGGTTCTTTTTAAAGCTTTTTGTAGATGGTGACATCACAACATCTGTGAGAAGGGCATTCCATGGTTTGACCACTTCAACATAGAAGCAGACCTTCCGCACATGCAGCCTTGCCTGCTAAGTACGCAGTTAAAACGGGTGATCTCGGAGTTAGGTCGTGGTAGCAAATTCGAAAATTCCACGAAGGCCAGACCGCAATCCAACCCCTTTTCAATGCTGAATACTTACAAGAGATTCCGCGAAGTTGATTGTAACTGAAAGGGAAGAGGCTAAAATTTACTAGGCGGGCTGCAAGGACAAAGAAGTTTTGACTCCTAACCATCTTCATATCTCTCCTCTGAACTTTTTCGAGGCAGTTTCGATCTTCAAATGACCACGGCTTCCAGGCTTGTATGCCTTATTTCATGTGCTGCTGGTCGAATGTTCCGAATGTCTTAGAGAAAGCGTCTTCGTCAAAATCCATAAACGCACGCTCGATGGCGTAGACTACGGACATTGCGCTTTTGGCCACTCTTGAACAATGAGCGGAGGGCTTTGGGGAGTTCGTCGTCAACACACCAAGGTCGCTTTGGTCTTCGACGTTTTGTAAAACTGCACCGCCAAGACAGTAGTCTCATGTGCTGGTTCGGTTAGGGAAGGGCAATGCGCAACTGGAGATGTTAAAGACGGGGCGTACTTGACGGAACTAATTGTAAACTCCAACTTAACTTTCATTCCGGATCGGTACTGTTTATTAATCGTAGCTGAGTTTCAGTAATCTTATAAGCTGTCCTTCTATTTCCCTCTCCTTGACTTTTGTACATCCCCTTTGAGAAATAGGAAGAGATTTCTTGTGCACCAGTGTCTTCCAGAAGCCATGTTTCTGAAAAAGGAAACAATGGTAGTTTGCGTAGGCTCGCAGAATGAGGCTTACGTTTATGCCTTTTGGACAGTATCTGTACATTTGACGTCTTCTCAGCGTAACCACACTGATTGTGACTGGTTTCGACACCGGAGCGACTTCCTATTTGTCCATCCTTGAGTTCTAGCCATCTTTCTCCTTCTTCCGTCCTTCTCTATCGCCTCACCCCAGTAACATACATTTTTGTCACTTTCCAGCTGAGACACTTCTCTGTGAGGACTCCCACGACCACCTTTATAATAGTTCAAATCTTCCTTAGATTTCAGCACTTACCCCAGCAGTCGCCCATGCAATCTTCGAAACTCTTCCCTGAGTATACCTCCTCCCGCTTCCTCCACCTCTATGCGCTCTCTTTTTTCGCTTCCCGGTATACTTTCCTCTGGAATAACCTTCCAATAAATATAAGATCTTCAGATAATCTGCACACTTTTAGGAGAAGGCTACGCCTTTACACGAATCCCGGCTTGATTAAACCTTTATTTTCCTTATCCTTCCTGGGCATCTTTCTCTATGACACCGAGAAATGGCCTCCGGGAATTTAGGACGCCGTCATTAACTTTCTGTATCCGCTCACATTTCCTTCTTCTGTGTGCAGTATCGCTTCCTAGGATCCCTCATCAGAAATTTTAATGTTTTTCGATTTTTCAGTTCATGTATCGTGTCCTTCACCGAATGCGCTCAATCGACGCTCTTGGCGGAGCCTTTTATATTCGCCATATACTAGTAGTCTGGTCGCACCCCCCTTGCCCCCTCCTCGGCTGGACTCGGCTGACTGTAATCAATCGCATAAGGGTCCCTATCGCCTCGAGACTGGTTTTCTATTTGCCACTTTGACATGAATGTCCTCATCCGACATGTGAATTCTGCGTTGATAATGTCTGTTTCGAACCTTTTTCTAAATACCACATACAGGCCAGTCCTGACTGACTCGCCTACATACCCCTTCATGAAATTCGTTATACACTGCCACATACAGGTCGGTCCTGCCTGCTTTTGACACATTCAAGAGCGAGGATTTTTTTCCCTATAGTGTTAATCCAATCATACTCATTTTGTTTATATGTCAGGAGCTTTCTTCACTGCTCGATTATCATTCTTCGTAATATACTATTATTCAATAACCATGAATTAAGTTTTGTATAGATTCTGTATACCTGTTCTAAAATTCTAAAATTCATGTAAAAGTTATTCTTACTTGCTATAAACGGGCCCCCGCGGGTCATTGAATAAAAAATTATTATGGACAAACAAAAAACTTAGGGAGTAATCCTAATTACGAACATAAACTGAATCTTGGGCGAGTTTCCAGAGGGGCAGCTGAGAGCGCTGGGATCCATCAGTGAAGGTGACAGGGGTTCCTCGTCCGACGAGCGGCGACCGGCCACGGAGTTCCTGCGGGTTGATCCTCGTCCCTATTTATAGCTTCTCCAGGCGCCAAGGGCGTCAAGATTGGGTCTGCCATTGTCGATTGATTGACGGTATATAAAGATGGGCGAGTTAAACAAACTTAAGCTAGGGCTATTCTAATTAATTTAGGGTTATATTAGTTTATCATATGAATACTTTATATAAGAAGCCAGATTGCGACTGAGTACCCGGTGTATAAATATGGAAAAGTTCGGCGGCACGCGGTCTGGCTTTCTAGAACTTTCTACACCTCATCGATCTGCACAAATCCTCGTTCCCGTGTCGCGTCACTAGCTGCCTTTATACACTGTGAAGATGGTTTCGGTAGGACGCGGAGGTCTTCGAGTTCCTAATCACTTACAATTAGCTGTCCATCAAGAAGATATCGGCAAGAATCGTTCTCCTCACTGGGCCTCCTAGCACGGAGTCTCAGGATAACACATTTATCAATATCAAAATTTTGAAGCCAACAAGCTAAGGGGGTTGGGACCCTCTTGAAGTGCGTGCATGTCTGCGTTAGATCTTCTAATAGAAGCGAAGAAACGAGCCCCAGGAAGTAGTTTTGAAGAAGGAGACACGATCGCTGGGACAAGATCTTTATTTGCCTGACGTTTCGGGTTCCTGCTCGAACCCATCATCAGAGACAACAGCAGATACGGGTGGGTTCGATCACGAACCCGAAACGTCAGGCTAATAAAGCTCCTGTCCCTGCGATCTTGTCTCCTTCTTCAGACCTGCTGTTACTCCACGGTTTAGCATCGTCAGCAAATATGACGGTGATGTACCCTAGGTCGCCTACACAATGGCCAATGTAAATTAGGAATAGCAACGGCCCTAAGAATGAGCCCTGGACGCACCACTCAGAACGGGGCCAGGAGTTGACTTCGATGCATCAGCGCACATGGCTTGTGGTCGGCGATCCATGTCAGCAGTCTTCCTCTAATTCCTATTTTAGACACGTTATAGATTATGCGTTTGTGTGGGATGCTGTCAAACGTCTTCCTGAAGTCCGTGTAGACGACGTCGATTCCACCATCCTTATCCAGTGGGCGCGTTCACTACTCGGCCGGCAGCAATGAACGGCAAGGGCAAGCGCAGTTTTGCACGAAGTCAAGCAGTTCTCCTCCAGGCAGTTCATTGTTGCTTTTTAAGTATGGTTTCCATTACTTTGCACCAAATGTAGGTGAGGGTGACGGGTCGATAATTGTTTACAATGCTTCGAGTCCCACCCCTGTATATCCGGTAGATATCTGCTGACTTCCATTCGGACGACAGTCTTCTTAATTCGGATGACGAATAGAAGATATACTTTAGTTGTCTGAAGACTTCATTCGGCTAGTCTCTCCAGAAATTGGCTGGTATGTTGTCCGAACCCGATGACCTTGCATCCTTGAAATTCGGCAGCGATCCTTCTACAAAAGATGTCGAAAAGAGTATGAATTCAAACGCAGGACCGGCACTTACAACAGCACTGCTGATAGCATAATTCCAAAACTACGCCTACCTGTTGAATACCTAGGCAAATCCTTTCAAAATATCCATCGTTTAGGCCTTTTTCATTCCTAAGTACTGCGACCAGGTACTTGTTTTGCAGCCGACTATTTATTTGGTAGAATAAAATTTTGGGTTTTCTTCAGCTTTCTGGACAATTCTTGGTTCATGGTCCTTCCATGCCAGACGCGTAGATTTTTGACCTTACTTCGTTGGCATCGGGCCTCCCCGAGGTGTACTGGTGACCCAGTTTCCCTAGATATCTTCCATTTTTTTTCTTCCTTACTTGTCTACTAGGGTCTTTAGTTTACCAAGCATGATGACTAGTCGCTTTTCCTGCCTTCATTAGGCAATAGCGCCTAATAAGACCGAGCTAAGTCGTCTTAAACAGTCTCCAGTCGTCCTCTGTATCCACCTTTAGCAAGCAGTCCCAATTCACGGGCATGAGTGCGTTCTTCATCATGTTAAAATCTGTCTTCCATATACGTCGCTCGCCTTTCTTGCTCATCTAGAGTTGAAAGTAGGTCGAGTAATCTAACAGTAGCGTATTAAAGCCATTCCTACCGAGAAGTTCACTGGAATACACTTTGATGATACTAGTGGAGTATTTCGTAAAAACTGGTTCGATCCACATCTCATTGTGTATTTGCATACTGCACCAGAAAGGTCGAGTGTGAAGAATATTAGCTGGATCATCGTCACTTGCCACATTTACCCAGTCTATTTTAAGTGCGTTGCAATCTCCAACAACAAGAACTTTCTGGTAACTAGCTACTTCCTTTACCAGATGGAGGGTCTACTCGTTTGCAGCAGTCTAAAGGCCTGTTAACCGTCAGGTATTCTCGATTCAGTTAGTTACTCTTCTCTGTCTTTATCCAGACATACTCGTACTTAAGGAGTGGGGTGTGCTCTGGCTTAGCTGCCGAAGTCCCTGTCCTCACATATACGACTCTCGCTGCACAATAAAAATACGTACAAATCCCTAATAAGAGGTTTTCATAGATTGATTGTCATACGAAGAATGGGCAGAAAAACAAAAAACTACGTAAAAATATCGACAGCAGCCAGCACAGCCGCACGTTTCAAGTCAGCAACGCAGAAGAAAATACTGCACAAGGGAAGAGAAAAGGCTAAAGACGGGGCGGAAACGAATGAAGAACAGTCAGTTCGCTGTGTAAGCAATAAGCCGGTCGATGTTAACAAGACTTTCTTGGATTGACTTCCTGTAGATCAGGTCACCACAGCCAGCATTATATGACGTATAAAGTACCAAACTAGACAGCTTTGTTCTGCTCCGTTTATGACGAAACAATAAGCCACTCAAAAGCGCCATATTGAGTGCACAGCTCGATGATAAGTTGTAGACGCCTTCCATACTAGCACGTTTCTCCGCCCCACGGAGCGAGTCATAGTGGGACGGACAGGACCATGCGACAATCCGGGAAGGAATAAAATTCAAAAGAGTTAACACAAATGAAAGTCGGTGTGGAAGGTTTTTTGCTTAACAAATATTATATACATATTCCTTGCGTAGAACGCGTTGTGGAAATAATCGCACGAGCAAACTACTCCCTGCATTTTCCTCCGAGGAATGGGGTGAACTAGGTCAACTGTTTAAGTCCCAGTCATTGCCTCCGCCATCTGTATCGGCCACCTCTCACCCAATCCTACGAATTTGTTTATTCAAATGGTTATTTATACACGATAATTTACGCGTGGAACACACGCAAGCCATCGGTACAGCAAAACAACTGGTGGTATTGTTAATAAGCTGGGCGAAAAAGACAAACGACCTCCCAGATTCGGCCAAGATCCCATCCGTCTCAGTCTTATTTAGCTACCAGAATGGGAACATGGAGTATCAAAGTGGGGTGAGACCGTCAATGTAGTTGGCCCCGAAGTTCCAGATGTCAAAAGTGTGTCTTGGGAGGTAGATAATAAGTGAAGTCGGGGCGGCCTAGCAAGTATGCGAAACGAAATCCACATTATTTGCTCTTGGAGTGGGTTGGGGGATCCTTGTGCTTCAAAATTTCCATAGAGCCTGGTATCCAAAGTTAATTTCTGATGAGGAGCAGCAACAAGCTAGGGATAATATGAATAAAAGATGACGATGGACGAGGTAGATATGAGGGAAACAGACTGGATAGAAGAGCGTTTTATAAACTAGTAGTAATAACAATAATGATAAGCGACAAACATGGTTGCGAAAGGTAGTTTTTAGAAGCAATGCGGAAAGTTGTCAGGAAATGATGCCGAGAGTGATGATTTGAGTGATCTGTATGGGAATGTTCGCATTCATAAGCATGCAACGCGCTGGCAATATATGTTTAGACAAGCTGCTTTAGTATCATCAACTCGGGTAAAATGTTCTTCCGGAAGGTTGGTCAGACTCTGCTAACATCCGACGAGGTATGTATCGCTGAGGAGACAATGTCGTTTTCTGATGGCGGATAGCTGTATTGACTAATAATATAGATACAACTTAAGTTGCATACACCAACTATTCATTATGACTTCAGTGTTCAGCCAAATGCCAACAAAAACGGTTTTAGCGATGTGTGGCTTTACTAAACTCGTTCGATTTAAAAGCGCATTTTTTGAATTCCTGCGTTCCCAGTTATGCCCTGGGTGTTTGGACTGTAATGGAAGCCAGACATGCAAATGCAAGCAGGTGACTTGTTCAACTTATTTAATTTGCGTTTTTTTATTTGAATGTATTTTGCCTCCTTTCCACCCATTCACTTTTTTCCTGTTTAGTTTGCACTCGTTTCTGAGAAATAGAAATAAGAATCTATAAATCGATTTCAAGCAATGCGTGCCTTCTCTCACAGCTTCAGGTTATATTTAAGAGTAGGAGTAAGCTTACTGGTGTTGAATGCCTGTTAGATCTCTACATGCTACTAATAAACGACCGTCTTGCCCGTCAGCTCTGCCGATGCCGTTGTCCATTATGTCCAACGTCAGCGATGGCAACTTTCCTCTCATGCTCTATGTCACCGAATTCGAAGCTCAGTCTTCTATGGGTTTTTATGCAAAAAAGTTTTTTTTTGCATGTCGGGCCAGTTGATACTCACAAACCTTCAAAATGTCAAATTTTCAACCAACGAACAATTTTTTAGCAACCTCAACAGGATCATTTTTTAGGCTCTAAAATTAAGGGTCTTTTTGAATGGTCCAATTTTTTGTGGCTGTACACAGTACATCATTCCGACTTTCCAGCTAGAGCCATACGGCCATATATCGACGACAGTTGCTCCTCACTCCCGCAGGCCTTCTTTATCCTCAGCCTGCTGGAGGCTAATCTTCCCCCTCCCGTTCTGTTCATCTCAGTCAAGTTCTCTTCATTTTTTTGGTCCGATGACCGTTTTTGCAGGCTAGGGTGGTCTGATCAACGGGGGCGGCAACTCAAATAGCCAAGCTCTCTGCAGGTTTTAGTCTGTCATTTCATCCAAATAATGTGAGAGGCTATTAGACACTACTAACTACGCCGTCCATTTGTGCTAAGTGTGTGCTATCGGTACCCCGTTGTCTGCGATAAGCAAGGTCTTTCGAGATAGTCGACTCTCTAGCTGGGGGCGTAGCGCTAGGCTAGCGCATTTGGTCGACGGCTACAGCGCCTGCGGCTTAGACCATGTTGAAGTCCATGCAGATCGTATACAAAAAGCCTTTTTCCGGACCATTTAATCTTGTAATTATCACATGATAACATACTTGAGGCTTCGCAATTATAACTCAAATTTCACTTGGCGACCAAAATCCAACAAGAACTCGACTGTAAGTAGCCTTCCTTAAAGCCCACCGATCCTGAGACATCCTAAGTAACAGAAGGACCTCGCAAGTGCACACACCACCTGTTAAGTCTCGACACTGCAATGATATTTTTCTGCCGTTGCAAATATGCGACGATAGTCGTGAGATTCGCTATCATGTTGAAGCCAAAATTCTGATTAAACACACGTGAAATACCGGTTACAGCATTCCGCGACCGTTCATGGTCATAAGGACGAGCATATTGACCCAATATCAGCACCGATATGAATATATTGGATTTCAGGATCAGCCATCACATCTTCCCAGAACCGCTATATTTCTCCAAATTATAAAACTTGATACTCTCGCAATCCCTTGGAGACTGTATTTTTACAAATACAATCTTTCTAAAGACAGTAAGTCTTGTCATTACACTGTCCATACTGGTTTTCTGTGAGAAGTTTCTAGACAAAAAGGAGGATTTCCGTTCGCAGCTAGGTCATTATCATTTTTTGTCCAGGTGAAGAAAAGTTAGATGCGATGTCCGAACTACCACTGTATAACTTTCATTGACACTTCTCCAGAGGAGTTTGCTACTAGCATTTTGAGTCCATTGCAGTGTGTGACAAAGGGGGATAGCCAACCATGCTAAATGTAGACACATACGCATGGATCCATCCGGAATTGCCACCAGTCGATTGAAATTTGTTTCATTTACTGTGCATTCCGTTAACATCCTTTCCCGTGTTCTAGATAACGGAAGTTGATGACTTACCGATCAAAATGTTTACGATGATCAACGCCTGATGCCACTTTATGCGTGCACTCATTGTTGCCCAGAGTCAGTCAGGCATTCGTGAAGCGTATATTTTGCCGCGAGTACTCTTAAGTCATACAATTACAGGATTCTGACAATGTCAGGCTCGCTACTGCGTGCCTATGACGGTTGACCTAAACAACTGAACATTTTGGATTGCTTTGGAAAGATAATCCCTTTACTCAAATTGAGATTATTCACAAAATGTTCGTTGGGCCTGAAGCCCCATGGACTCACTCTAATGTCTTAGTCACTATGAAGATCTGTGTGTGCCAAGCACTTATCCGACCACTTTTTGTGTGTTTTTCGGAATTTTAACTCGTTTGGATGTGGACAACGAGAAAAGGTAGGAGTTTTTCTGAGCCCTCTCATCAAAATAAGTGCATTTCGCTTTTGAAGAGGCAGTCAATACCTCTTGCCTTAAGCATATTCTCTACGACTGACTCAACGTCATCAGGGTTAACCATCTAAATGTCCAACTGCAAATCCGACTCCTCGTAGTCTGTCAACATTCAGTCTTCGTTACCGGAAACCCAGACCTCATTCGATGCCGAAGTTCAGTGCATTTATCGATCGGTTTTTTTCAGTGAAGCACTCCCTTATTTCTCATCACCACCCTCAGTGTAAAACATAATCACATCTTTGTGTTTGTTGCCACGACACTCTGTGAGTGAGAAACAACGCAGTGAGAGGGGATTATTAACGTGAGAAAATGCTGTCACAATTTCATCAGCAGGTACTTCAAGCTGCCCTATAAATGGAACTCTACGCAGTCAGATTCGAATTCGGAACGCAACGTCATTATTGGCCATGAATACTAGGGCCAACAGGGCCACTCGCAGGGGCGCGAGGCTGGGCCCACCGTGGGCCATTGTCGCGCACTGTCCAGCTTTATTTGCACATTCTAGTCGAGCAAGTAACGAGCGCTTCTTACACTCAAAGCGCGGTGTATTTATCTGCAGTTTATATTGGTTGGTTTGCTCAAACTATCAATTTTTCGGCTAAGGAGGATGACTGGATTTGTCTTTTTCACCCTTGTTTTGATATCATTTATCGAATAAATGTCTGAGACAAAGTCGATATCAAGAAGTCAGTGCTCCACACTAGTGGCCAACACAAACCGAGTAAAATAAAGGTTTATTCGATAGGATATTTGACATGATACATCCGACCGGAACCCGAATTGGGAAAACTTGGACATCCCAGAAACCCAGTAGACGGGAAACCCATTTGAATATCTAAACCAAAAGTCTTGAAGAAGGAGACACGATCGCCGGGACAAGAGCTTTATTAGCCTGACGTTTCTGATTCCTTCTCGAATCCATCATCAGAGACAAAAAAGCAGAAACGGGTGGTTGTTGCACAAGGGGCTGCGGTATTTATAGGATACAGTAGCCATGCCACTGCATACCTATGAACATTCACGGCTCCCCCCTACATCCGGGATCGTCGCACTTGGTGTGATCACTGCTTGATGGCCGACATTCGAGTCGATAATTGCTGCAATTTCATCACGTGCCTTGGATGTTGGTGTGACGATTTCTCGACCATCTGACGCACCGATCCCGGTGTTGGGAAAAGTGTTCACCTCTGCGCTCCCCGCATGGCTTGTTACTCCGCCTAGGCGAAGTTTCAGCACGGCGTATGGAGTGGGAAGATCGTTGCACTTGTTGATGGACTGGGAGCCAGTAAACCATGATTCCAGTAGCTCCCTGCTCACGCAGTTGTCACCTCTTGCGAGAATTTCGGCCTCATCGAATTTGAATGTGTGGCCGGATCTCGTCGAATGAGCCGCAACTTGAGAGCTGGCGTCATTTCTGCGAACCGCTGCCGCGTGTTCGGCCATTCTCGCTCGGAGCTGTCTTCCGGTTTCTCCGACGTAGTTGCTTTGTCCGCAAATGCACCAGATCCGATAAACGACTCCAGACGTTTCTAGCCGTGGCAGTGGGTCTTTCGGTTTCATGACCAGACGCCTGATGGTTGCCGCCGGTCTGTGTGCCACTCCAACCCCAAGTGGTGCGAGAAGGCGGCCGACAGCTTCCGAAACGTTCTTGACATACGGGAGTGCCCGTAAACATTTGATGTCCGTGCGGTTAGGCCTTTCGTCCCTTTTGCGTATGCACCGGTCGACGAAGTTGCGCGGGTAGCCATTGGCTTTGAAGACCCCTCGGAGGTATTGTAGTTCGGCAATTTTGTCTTCCGGCTCACTGCAGTGCGTTTCGACACGCCGATAGAGCGTCCTTACACAACTGCGTTTGTGACTGATTGGGTGGTTGCTGTTGAAGTTCAGTACTTGCATCGTATTTGTCGCTTTCCTGAACACTTTGGTCTTTAGTCCACCACAATCTTTGCGGCATACGAGGACATCCAGGAAGGCCAGCTGGCTGTTCTCTTCTTTCTCCATCGTAAATTGAATGTCCGGGAAGACGGCGTTGACATGTTCTTGGAATTTCAACACCTGATCTCGTTCGATGACGACATACCGGGTCCAGAATTTCGGTCTGTGTAGTTGGAAGGCCAGCGACTCTAACCGTTGCAGGACCGGCTCGGCGATGAATCCCGAAATCGGCAAACCCATTGGTGTGCCCTTCACCTGTTCGTAGATTGTCCCGTCGAACGTGAAGTACGTCCTGAGACAGAACTTCAGGAGCTGAAGGACTTGGGCGTGTCCAAGACGATTCTCCGTTTCATCGTTTTTGTTTTGTAGTAGCAGCTCAATTGTCTCGATCGCCAGGTCCTGGTGAATTGAATTAAAAAGGGATGTAACATCAAAAGATTCCATGACCTCATTTGGATGGATGCTTACCCTTTTGAGTTTCTCCAGGAATTGTGCTGACGAAGAGACCGTGGTGTCTGACTCAGCGGTCAGGAACTTGAGACGCCGGAACAGCCACTTAGCCAGTCCGTACGTTGGAGTCCCTTTGAGCGACACGATGGGTCGGAGAGGAGCGCCGTCTTTGTGCACCTTAGGGAGGCCATAGAATTGGGCCAAAGCCGTATCTTGGGGTCTTGCCATGCGTCCGTCGGTCGGTGTTATTGCACCTGGGTTCTCCAAGGCCAACAACATAGCATCAATTTCGCGTTTCAGCGCCTTTAAAGGGTTCGTTGCACATGGGACATAAAACTGTCGGTCCTCCAGTAAACCTTTGGCTTTTTGAAGGTAGACATAGATGAGATGGAGCCGACAAAGATAAGGGAGACCGGAATGGCCATTTCTGGCTTATTAGCCGTCATCAGCCAGTCATACCCAACCCCAAGTGTGGATCACTTGAAGGTAGTCTGTCCTATCCAGTACAACTGTGGCGCGTCCTTTGTCACAGAATATATCTGGCACTAGCCTGACACGGTTCTTTTTTCGTTCCCGTTCTCGGGCACTTCGATGACAAGTAATTGTGTGTATTTTCTACGTGCTTTCTTCCCGTGTGTTGCGCACGTTAAACGGAGACCTCACGTCATGTCACCCACACGCCCAGTTTCATTTTCGGTCAACTGTACGCGAACAAGCCACAGGCACGTAGGAAAGGGGAGAGAAAGTGAAAGTGATCGAGCGCACTCTTCCTCACTGCAAACAGTCGTGAACGCATAAGGACTCCAACGACATGCTGCTAGTCTCGGCTTTGGGGATTTTCAACCTAGTAACTAACTTAGTCCTGCTTGGTACTGATGGTCAAGCTAAGACGCCCCCTACTGTGGCCATGATTGTTTTACCACTTACGTCGGATCCGAGACCCCCTGAATAAAGCCCGTTACTTGTAAAGTTAGAGACAACGTTTTATGTGTTGCACGCATAGGTAGGCTGTGTAACTTTATCAACCACTACGCCTGTGCCCTCGTCTGGTCGTCTTAACCTTGTCTTTTCACTGGAGACAGATAGATGAGGGAGAAAGAGCGAAGTAGGTACACGCAATTCAGCATTGCCATAAAAATAACACAAGCCGGCTGTGCCCATTTCATAGGACAGCAGTGAATCACGTCGACTGTGGCGGTTAAATTATCGTGTTTTTCCAGTTCGACCCTTGTTGCCTTGCTTCTTGTTCTCTGTGACTTTGGTGGTTATTTTCCTCCCGCACTAAGTTTGTAGTCACATTTATGTTGATGCCTTACCCGGTCATCTTTTGTTTCTGCACGTACACCTACGAGCGTATACTAAGCATCCCTGTTACGTTTTATTTCGAGGATCTCGTGGGTTTCCGGGGGAATCCTTATTTGGCTTTTAACCTTTGAGCCGAATACCCTTTGTGAAAAGTGGGGGATCTTTTTTCCCAGCCATGAGCTTGGAAGGTCGACCCTCTAAGTCCGCGCCGGACGTCATGCCTCTGAACTATAACGAATCAATTGAAAAACTGCCTTTTCTGGCATATCAGATCACGATAAGTCGGGCATGGAGTAGCCTGCAGATGTAGGAAGTCAGGTTTTCGAAAGCACCTGCGGTAGGATGTTGTTCGTCTCTGTGAATAATATGGATGCCTCCGGGTGCATGTTGTCGAAACCACAAAGTTGTGCCCTCACTTCTCTTAAAATCTTTACCTCCGAACTATCACAGTGCTGTCTGTTAGCATATGTTTGACTTTGGACGAGGCTTCCATTGTCTAGCTTAGCATTCGCGTGCTCTCTTTGCTCTACCGGTATTAAGCATCGTTTTTTCCCAACTAATACCTAACTGTCAAACATCGCTCAGACAGCGGCAGCCATGCGTATGCACATTGCACGCATTCCTCTAGGTCAGTAGGTTTCTCTAGCCCACATGACTGCGCTGATCATGTCTGAACGCTAAGTCTCGGTTTCGTTTTCTGTCGGGCTCCTTTAAATCCGATCACTGGTCATTTTTTGTTACATTCATGCTCAAGATTTCTAAAAACGTCCTGTACTTTGAGACTTGCCGGTCTAGGGTTGCACCTTTTCTGTCCCCTACACCCTCAGTTTCTCAAAATGAGGCAATAAATAACTGACTCATTTCGGATTCAGGCGTAACACTGCCTTTGAAGTCACCGACAACAATGGTCGGGGTGCTGATCTTTATAGAGTGCCAAGCGGTTAAAAAGGGTCTTTTATTCTGTGCCAACAGCTTCTCGGTGCTGTTGAAAAACAGCATATTTAGACGTGGTGTGTTTTGCATATATGTCGCTCTGATTTGGTCCAAATTCCTCGGTCAGCTTCAAAGGCAATCCCTCGATTCTTCAACAGTACGCGAAGCATATTGATCCTGCGTGGGAATTTTCCAGTGCCTGGTAGGAGTCTTTGGAGTGTCTTCATGTCGCCACTTTTGTCCGCCTTGTCTGCAAACATTCGTGACGACGACACTACAGAACAGTCCCGTGGGGGCAAGCTAAGTTATTCTCACGGCATAGCCTCTCTTCTGCAGTTTGACCTGCTTCAAAGTTCTCCCTAGGACCTCAGCAATTTGGACTCCTCACTCCTTCTTCACCCCCAGTATTCCTCAGAGGCAGTTGAGGCGGAAGTGGTTTAGTTTTGTTGCCAGATTTTTCTGAGCTGTTCACACTGCCGCGTAAAGGAGCGTATTCTAACCGATAGCCCTGTGTATTTCCACTTGCGTGTTAAGGAAGGCGAGGCGGAGAGTTTTAGCTGTGCTTCAGCACATGAATAGGAAATCCTGAACGTTGGCCTTGGGAACTTTCGTCACCGACTGAATTTGTCAGATGCTGAGTGGCTATCCTTAGATTCGATAGTTGCAATTGGTTGCCGGCTGCCCCTCACGGTAGGTGATCACAGCATGGAAGCGAGTGCACAACCCTGCTTCACCAAATTTGTCACAGTAGATGCATCCGAGATTTGCCGTGACTGCGCATTAGTGTCATTTGACGTTCAGGGCGCGGATTGGCCACGTTAGACACTGTTGAATTTACCGCAGTGCCGACACGACAAACCCACCTTCCACCCTGGAGGACACCATCACCAGTATCACCATCGTAGGTATCTCTCTCTCTCTCAGAACTACCACATTCCAGTCCCGACTCGCCCAGGCAAACATTTTTGCAGCCTTAAAGACGTAACGTCGTCAGGACGGCAAGGGCACCCGCCACCAGTACTAACATGTCTCCATTGTGACAACGCATTCCAATTACACGCCAATCTGGTTAGTCATTTGTGAATCCGTCCCCGTGAGACCGGATAGCCAATGTCATGAGCCCTGACCAACATCTTATATGTCTTACCCGTCCGCGTTGTCTCAGGACATTAATACGCTGCATAAACCTATTCGGCCCTATGCGCATGCACGAGAACTATCGGTAAAATAACGTGGTCTGAGTCTCACTTATACTGCATTACTCCACATGAGAGTTCGACCATCGGTTTCGATGATGTACACCGTGTGCCCCACAGTTGCAGCAGCAATGGGAGCAGGGACGGTGACTTACGCAGGGGTTTATAGTGCCGGTAGACTTGCGTAGCATCTACCTACACTCTCTCCTCCTCCCTCGCCCGAGCCCGGTGTCAAGACAGAGTCAAGAAGACCGGGGACGAGGGAGGCCGCAGGTGGATGGCTCGGACGGATCCTCGCCTTGGTGCTCCACTCCGCACCCCCTGGTCCACACACAAATGACCAGGATTTCAACCAACACAAGAGAGATTTGGAGGCTGGCACGGCCAAAGCCGCACCTGGGCGTGCCGCCAACGCCTGGCTCGGATCCCACACTGTGATGGGAGTGCCATAGAGACCACATTAAAAAGGAGCCATTGCAGCCTGACTTTCAGACCGCCTCCGGTCAAGGAGGAGGTCCAAGTTACCCCGTCAGTGGGCAACCTTCCAAGCCACGGCTTTTAGCGCACCGTGATAGCTTCAAGCGCGCCAGATTGTTTATAGTGAGGAGAAAGTGCGCTGAGTCGTCGACCTCACTCTCCCTTCCCACTCCCACACCCCAGCCGCTGTCCGAGCCGGTCAGCAGACTGGAGTGGGGAATGGGCGCGGTGGCCGTCATGGTCGGCTGACAATGACTGCGCGCGCCACGGCACGACCTGGCCCCCCATACACACAACACCAGGATTTCACACAACGGGGGTTGAACGGCGTGTCTCTCACTTGCGTTAGAG